>JAEAOA010001799.1:715000-750000 GCA_016746295.1 Potamilus streckersoni | reverse complement strand
AAATTAATGAATAAAATGATCTTTAGAAAATATTACCAAAGGTGGTAGAAAGAAATAAAGAACACAGAAGGAATGCATTAAAATAGAGAGAAGAAAACAATTACCGTTTTGACGAAAACATCAAGGGATATTAACAAAGTAGCTACATTAGTGACTAAAACATAAGTATAGTTCATAATAGAGATAAAGAATTTACAAAACATTAAAATGAATATTAAAAATACCTGGTGATTCATATCTAGGCTTTATCCATATATGGTTTAGCTTTATAAATCCCAATCTGTGAAATCGAGATGACATAGATAACGATCATGGCAACATAGAGAGAGAGTCATTTCGCCTTCTTTAAAGGCAATTGAATGTCAGTGATAACAGTGTAAAAAGGAAAGAATAGTATCCATAAAAGAGTCATAAGAGCACAAGCATGAATGGTTTATTACATTACTATTCAAGAACACATTATCCCTAGGAATATCTTGATCAATATTGTCTAGTCTATTTTCCTTGTAAGACTATAGCAGTAAGGCACACATGCGTTGACAACCAAGCAGTCATGCTTTCTATTTAATTGTAATTTTGTTTTATATTTATGATGCCTGAAAGTTGTCAAAATAATAAAGCAGATAACGAACAATCTAGCTTAAATCACAAACATCCACAAGAAACAACATAGACACAATCTAAGTAAGAAAGTTTAGAGGATGATTTAGACTTGTAAGTGTATTAATTCAATATGAGTTTGCTGTGTAATAGACGCGATTGCTGTATCTACATTGTATAAAAATATTGTAGTGAGGTTTGAATGTTCTCATGAAAGCAAGAACATTTATGGGTTTTACTCATACTTTTTCTATACCCAATGCCTAGTGTTCCTAAAGCCATTAATGTTTCGGCTGAATGTGTAACATTGAGTAATATATAGATAGGTTATTCGGTTAACCAATCTCACAAATCAGCTTATTATAATTTTTTGTGCTTTCTTGTGTAAACTTTAATTTATTCCTACAACTGATTGATATTTGTGCATGCACGCAATATTTTTGGGGTCATAATTAAATTGTCTGAAATACTGTACTTTGTCTGGCATACCCCATCGTGATATGTGGTTTTGGTGCGTCATTTAAAACCATTTAATATGACTAGAAAATACATTATGAGTGATATTTTGTACGTATTTCTTTTTCAACAAAGCAACAAGATAAACGTATAAAGCACGTACTTTCAGTTTAACAGAATGCAGCATTTTTCAATTATTTAAATTGAAAGAATTAAGTTTAACAGAAATTATATCATTCCTATGTTTGATTTTTAAATCAATTATTTCATATATTTTGTTATGCATAATTAATTTATTTTGTTTAATTGACCTTTATCCGTGATGTAGGGCAGAACATTTAGCTTTCTTTACAAAATTAAATACGTTGTGGTAGAGAACTTTTGACCCATATCCTGGTAATTTTATTGTCTTATTTGTATGTGTTTAACCTAATTATTAATTCCCTCTTTAAGATTGGACTATGGAATCATTTTGTAGTTGTGCTCAGATGTAATTTGCGATAGATCATTTATCTGCAATTATTCATTGGAAATACAAAGTGCTCATTGACATTTTGGACTTATCACTAATTTGGGATTATTGTGAACTCAATCAAGAACATTCTGAATTATATCAGTGTGGCATATCATGGCAGTTGGTACATCAATCCATTGAAAACTATTGATACATCAGAATATTCTATAGTGGAATTCATTCGAAACTATACGTGTAGACATATGATAGAACATTTTATATTTTTTGGGATTTAATTCAATGTACAATACGTTTCTCTTAAATTTTACCTTTGCAACTTAGAGAAATAAATTATTTTTAATATTACTAATCATGCTGGGTTTGCATCTTTCTGTTGCATAGGTTAATATCACATAGTCATAAGAACTGATCAAACATGTCCTGTTGCACAGGTTAATATCACATAGTCATAAGAACTGATTAAACATGTCCTGTTGCACAGGTTAATATCACATAGTCATAAGAACTGATTAAACATGTCCTGTTGCATAGGTTAATATCACGTAGTCATCAGAACTGATTAAACATGTCCTGTTGCATCATCGTAGATTAAACTTGCAAACTGTACTAGTTTTATTGTTTGTACAGTGAGTTGTTAGCAGAATACAAATTTGTGTATTTACTTAAATTGAATGTGTATTTTTCATTATAAGACTGCAAACTGCACAGCTTTTACGGTCTTGCTTTCATGGTTGATTTTCTAATTTCATGGTCATCATTGTTAAATTTAATATGAAAATCAATATCTTGTGTAAAGCATGATAATATATATTTTATGTTTGAAAATCAAACAGCATTTTTTTTTCTTCTTGTGTATGTGATTTAGTAACACAGTTAGCTTTCCTCTCCTTCTATTCCATCAAAACTGGTAAACAAATATTTATGTTCTCTTGTAACGCATGTTAAATGTAACAATTTTAATTCTTTAATAATTGTTCACCGCTCTGAAAATTGATGGTTTCATTAGATTATATGGAAAGAAATTGCTAAGCTGATTGTTCCAGTGTGATGCAGTTCAGAATAGACTTTCCATCATAGCATCTTGACTTTAGCCTGACAAAACTGTTAACACTGAAAAACAAAAGTCGTGCTACGTCAGAGAATGCCAACGGCAATATGAATATTAAATTGATATACTGTTTTATAGCGATTTTTTTCGGTTATACATACTACGGTACTTTTTACCCATACCGGTACATCAGTATTTAGCTTGAATAAGAAATTTTGTTAAAAGCTGAATGATATTGACAATGTTTTCATTAATGACAATTGTTTAAAATAAAATACCTGATTAATAATCTTTTATCTACAAAACAGTTGTATTTGTAACAAACTAATTTTGAATATTTTAAAATATTCTATTTTTTAAAATGATTTAATCACATGCTTGACACATTTGTGTCATTATCTCTAATGTGTGAAAAATCATTCACTTTTGTGTCCCTTTTCGCACAGTCTGAGGGCAAGCCGCTTTGGTGTTTTTTGGTAATTGTCGTCCATATTTTTCTGATACGGTAAAACTTTAATGACTGTTCAAATCATCCCACTTAGTTCTGATATATTGATTTTAAATTCTGCTTTTAAAATATGTTTATTAAAAGGTGAATGCTGCATCTTTCTCAAATTTCTTTATACTACCTGGCGATATTAGCAGAATGTCAAATTAAAGACTTTTCAATGTTTTCAATGCGGACAGGAAATTCGAAATCATCAAATTGGTTATTGGACAGATTTTGATATCGTGCATTGATCTGAGAATATCTGTAAAGACTTTTTGAAAAATGGCGGATTTTTCTGGTAATCTGCTTGACATGTGACCGTGTGGTGTTGCAATGGCAGCTGGAACTTTGTCTCCATCTTAGGAACTGTTTGTATGCAGGAAAGATCTGTTACTGTACTTATTTCCAATGAGAAAACGGGCGAATTTGTGTTGTTGTTGTTGTTCTAGGGCTTAACGACATTTTTCAGCACACGATAGACCATACATGGCGACCAGTATTAATGGTGGAGGAAGAAACGGGGAAATCCGAGGAAAGAACCACCGACCCACGAGAAGCTACTGGCAAACTTTCTCACATATCTACATTCGCCGCGAATTTGTGCCTTTTCGTTCATATAAAGTCTGACAAAAAACCAGCATATGAATCAAAATTAACATGTATTTATACTAGTGAGTTTCTTAGGGAATTCAGTGCGCTCCAGGAAGTCCTTTATCTGTCGTCCGACGAAGACACCCGCATTAACCTTTGCCTCAGACAGCTTAGGGAAGACGTCTTGATGGTACTTGAAGGCTGTCGACTCCTTTTTTAGAGCTCTGACAAACTGTTTCATAAGGCCCTATTAGATATGCAGTGGTGGCATCAGTACCTTCCTGGGATTTATTTTTAGCTTCCACTTGACGTTGTCCTCCCCACAGAGAACTTGGTCCGCTGTGAACCGTCTCGAATGTGGTAGTGCACTTTGGTGACCCTGCTGTCCCAAAGGCAAAGTTTGCAGGGAAACTTGGTAAAACCGCCTTGGAGACCTATCGGGAATGCCACCATGTTGAAGTCTCCGATGACCTCCCAGCCGTACTCATCATACTTAAAGACGTCCAGCATTGTCTTGATCAAGTGGTAATCCTATTGAAGTACACAGAATGAGCCATGGGAATAGACGGGTACTTGTTCACATTACGGAGTAGTACGGCTTTGAGGCTCCTGGATGAGATGTCAATGAAGAGGCGCCACTCATTCTGGTTACAGGCTATTCCGATTGCTTTAAACAGAGTGGCCACATTGTGGCAGAAGCAGAGCCCATCTTGACGGCTGAAGAAGCTGGAAAAAGCTTGATGACGCTTTCTATCATCCAAAATGTTCCACTGCTTACGCATTGGACAAACTGAGAACAAGATTTCTGATCAAGTCTTTGAGGTCTTTTGGTTATGGTAGTATAGATCTCTCTCTCTCTCTCTCTCTCTCTCTCTCTCTCTCTCTCTCTCTCTCTCTCTCTCTCTCTCTCTCTCTCTCTCTCTCTCTCTCTCTCTCTCTCTCTCTCTCTCTCTCTCTCTCTCTTGATGAGTAAGTACGGAAATCTCAGCTCAGTGTGGCATAGGGGCGATGAATGAAGACAGGTCCGAATAGGTGATAACAGCTGCATTCTTGCAAGTCCGACTTTTGGAAGAGTCTACCGTGCAGAAGTAACAGTTGCTTGAGTAGTCAATGGGTTCGAGCCAAATCTTGGGATAGCGAACTTCATGGATCACCTTTCCCCTTTGAACCACACTACAAAAATACATTTATTTCATCCATGACTAATGTGTAAGAGATTTTTCATACATGCGTATATTTTTTTAATAACATTAAAACTGTAAAACATATTTAAATTAAGAAAGCTTACAATTTAAAAATTGAAACAAGTTTTATAGCATAAAATTCGAAATAACAGTTGTCCGTCTTACATTCCTGAGTACTTTTTAGCAGTGCTCGCAGGTGAAATGAAGTGTCAAGGGTTTGTCTTGATCCCCGACAGGCATGCCTAAATATACCTTGAAGACCTCACACATCTTAGCAGATGCTTCCACGGAGTACTTTTCGCTCTTGTCTTGATCCCAGACAGGCATGCCTAAATATACCTTGAAGACCTCACACATCTTAGCAGATGCTTCCTTGGAGTACTTTTCGCTCTTGTCTTGATAAGTTGGCCACTGACATAGTAAAATGCGTCTGCCTGATGCTTTCAAGTTCTTGATGCCATCTAAAAAAATGCAGATATGTATCCACTCTGGCAACTGGAATTAAACTTAACTGGTGGGCTTAAGGCCCCTATATTTGCACTACTATTTATATTACTGGAAAGTTCTAGAAGGTTCTAGAATTACTTCTAAGTTTACTCAGCTCTGGAAAATAGGTACATTTTAAAATATCACTGTCCTGGTCAGAAAGGAAAAGCTTGTGGGAAATATTAGCCATTTTCTATACTTTTGAAGCGTAAACAATTTGGAAATAACACTTCCCACTCAAGAACACAAAAAAAAAATGTGTTACGCGGTGCTATCGTGCTTTTGAAGTATATTATATTAACTGAATAGCACTAAGTTTTGTCGATTAATTCAACAACATATGTAGCTTACGTTTCTATGGTTTACCATTTCCTGAGACGAGGTAAGACTTTACACTGCGAATGGAATCAATTGTCAAGTAAATACATTTAATATGCGGATAATGCAAATCATTATATATTCTTGGGCATCGATATTTTTGGTTTTAGAAACATGTCACTTTATACGCTCCAAAATTCAATTTTAGGAAGGTTGTGCTTGTGTGTGTGTTTGTGTGTGTGTGTAAGTGTGTGTGTAAGTGTGTGTGTGTGTGCAATAAGGTGTTCATATTAATGTATTAAGATTTTGCTCCGTCTCTAAATCAGTATCTTTTAGAATCCTCAAATTACACAAGAAGTATGTGTGTGTGTGTGTGCGTGTGTGTGGGTGGAGAGAGAGAGAGAGAGAGAGAGAGAGAGAGAGAGAGAGAGAGAGAGAGAGAGATTGTATTAATTGTTTGACCAATGCCGAAAAACCATGGAATATTAGAAAAATCAGATTTTAAGAAACATCTCAATCCATAAAAAGAAGAAAATATCTGCATATTGAAGGAAAAATTCACACAGCAATTTTAATACTTTCTTTCAAAAGAACAGGTCTCCTACAGAGTCTGTTTTAATGAAACGGCAGAATTGCTTTCAACGATGCCTGGAAAGGACAGGTCTAATACAAGTAGCTAATTGCTAACCAGCAGAATTGCTTTCAACGTGGGTGAACATCTTGATAAACACAGAAGAGGTTTTATGACAAATCATCCACAATATGGTTGAAATTTAAGTTTCACGATTTTCATATGTATGTATGTATGTATGTATGTATGTATGTATGTATGTATGTATGTATGTATGTATGTATGTATGTATGTATGTATGTATGTATGTATGTATGTTTGTATGTATGTATGTTTGTATGTATGTATGTATGTATGTATGTATGTATGTATGTATGTATGTATGTATGTATGTATGTATGTATGTATGTATGTATGTATGTATGTATGTATGTATGTATGTATGTATGTATGTTTGTATGTATGTATGTATGTAAGTATGTATGTATGTATGTATGTATGTATGTATGTATGTATGTATGTATGTATGTATGTATGTATGTATGTATGTATGTATGTATGTATGTATGTATGTATGTAAGTATGTAAGTATGTATGTATGTATGTATGTATGTATGTATGTATGTATGTATGTATGTATGTATGTATGTATGTATGTATGTATGTATGTATGTATGTATGTATGTATGTATGTATGTATGTATGTATGTATGGGCCAATCACTATAAATTAAACAAACTGTCCTTTCATCAATCCACCAATAGCTCTATTTTGTCTATCTGATACATTGAATATATGCCTATATGAGTAATCCTGGCAATAGTTCTTTGACATCTGCCAGTCTGAGAGGGCGCTAAAACAATTGATGAACCGATAACATAGGTGAAAAATTACATATCGCGGTTTCAACATATTTCTATAGTGTTGCATGGTATATATATATATATATATATATATATATAAATATATATATATATATATACACATATATATACATATATACATATATACATATATAAATATATTTATATATTTATATATATATATATATATATATATATATATATATATATATATATATATATATATATATAAATGCACACACACACACACACACACACATTGAAAGGTTTTGGCATGGTTTTCACGTGATGATTTATCAAACTACATTCAGAAGGCATGAAAATAAGGTACCTCCGTTGACAGTCTCTCTGGCAGGCGATCCAATCCGTTACGTGACACATTTCAACGTTGACAAGATCCTCTTGCTTCATTTGACATAGGTGCAAATTATCTTGACTTGTATTTTTAATAAGGTCCCGACACCGGTTTTCTAACCACATCTTACTAACTTCTTATCCATTATCGTCGACGAGATCAAGTGCAGGTTGGTAGCCGGGTTTGTGTGCTTGAGGTTGAATTATTCTCCAGGTCACGTGCAAGCGACCGAAATATAGCAAACTATTATAATCATTACATTTCCATTGTACATGCGCAGCGACCTAGATGCACAGTCTGACTCCAGGTTAATCACAAATTTAAACTTTTGCAATAGACATATCAGTGGAAAGGTGCAAGGTGACGATATTGATAGCTTATATGTCATGGAATTGACAGATCATACACAGCTATTGGGTTTCGATAATTTAGATGAGAAGCTGACACGAAATCCATAGATTAGTCATTTCCCAAAAAGAATGGAGTTTAAGCCTTCTTTTATTCATTCACGTGACTAAATTCTGACGTTACTAAAATCTCGTGAAATATTTATGAGTTGCCTGTAATTCAATGTTTTGCTTGTCTCTATGTCTTTGTTGCTATTGTGTTTCTAACAATTTCTCCGCACACTACAGGCTACACATGCCAGCCAGTACAATTGGAGGAGGTAGAACCCGGTAAGAAAACCCGACCAAGGGAAAGTATTTGCATACCTTCTCATATACCCACATTGGCGAGCCAGAGACTCAATCCAAGCTGAGAGAGATGAAATGGCTGTGATAGGTCAAATCTTGAATGTATAAGTAACCAGTGAATCAGTCGGTTTATTCTGGAAGTTGTTCTTTCTCTGTGAGTTTAACGCTATTTTCCAGCACATTATAGGCTATGTAAAGCAGCCAAAAAATTAGGTGCAGGAAGAACCAGGTATAACCCCAAGAAGAACCGCTGACCCACGGAAACCTACTGGCCATTCCGGAAGAAAGAAAATTAAAATTAAATACACTGTATATTTTTCCTAATGTAAATGTATGTTACTAATGAAAACCTTTACAATTTTACATTTGTTTCTATGCCTGCAGTGCCATGCGAGACAGAGTTAATATTTTTAGATGCTGTTTAATGTTAATGGTTCGTACTAAGTGACCTAAAATAAAAATTTGATACTTGCATACATGTAACGAACAAGGTATAATCATAGACATAAATAAGCTCTCGGAGACCAGCATCTTTATCCTGTACGTCATCATCTAACTGTATAACATCTTCGAACTGTACATCATCGTATCGCACATCGTACTGTAAATAATCTTCGAACTCTATATCATATTTGTATTGCGCGTCATTTTCGAACTATACATCGTTTCGTACTATAAATAATTTTCCTATTGCACATAATCTTCGAACTGTACAATGTCTGCGTATTGTAGATCATCTTTGTACTGCAAATCAACTTCGTACTGTATATCGTCTTCGAACTGTAAATCATCTTCGTATTGCACATCATCTTCATACTGTACAAGATCTTCGTATTGTACATCATCTTTGTTCTCCACATCATCTTCTTCTGGACAAAATCTTCGTGTTGTACATCATCTTCCTATTACAAATCGTTCAGTAAATCATCTTCGAACTATACGGTAATGTTAATATCTTTGTTCAGTTTTATTATGTCGATACTTTTTGAGCTGAAAATTTCCTCACAAACCTTCATATATCTTTAAGCATTCATCTGTTTTATCACGTCCAAACTTACAAATTGTATTACTTAATAATTTCAGAAGATATCCTTTTAATCTCTATCTACATATTTCGTTTCCATCCATTTGTAGAGCAGTTACAAATTACCTGACTGAACGGATTGTAAAGAGCTTTGCCAAAAAGTTTTAAACTAGAGAAATATCACGAAAAATACCATTCCACGTTAGCTTTTAAGATACTTTGTACTTTGCTAACTACGAGAATCCGCAACTGTCCTTAAAAAATCTCGCTTACAGAGCTATATACTTCCACAAATCCAAAAATTCTCATCGGCATCGAAATATGTTATTTATTCCTCAGCCTGTTTATGATCACATATCTTTTAATTATCTTGTCAATTCAAGTAATGTTCAGACCTTGCCAATATTGTATTGTTTTGAAAATATATCATAAATAAATTCATGGCGAACAAAAACATCCCCAAATTGTCATGATTGGCAGTGCTTAATTGTCTTGTTTAGTCTCCTATAGGAACGTGTAGTTAACATAATATTAGTCATCTCCCGTGGATCGATCTGGCTTGATATGTCTTCAAGTTTCCAAATATTTGTACCGCACTTTCCTGTTTGAAAAACATAAACGAAAATTACTTTTCATTCTTGTCCAAGGCTACGCAGAATTCACAAATTGTCTGCTGGAATCGTGATATGGAATATTTTATTCGCGATGTTTTAAAACGTTGAAATCTCACAGAAGCAATAATTTGACAATTTAGATACAATAAATATTTCAGGAATTAGTTCTGTTTATCCATTCGATAAGATTTTAAGCATTTCCTCAAACTAAAATATTCCTCACGAGAATGAAAAACTCAATTGTTATTCAGATTTTAGTATCTCAGCTTTTTCTTTACTACCTTCACTTCAGACAGTCGTATTGTACGTGAGACAATAGAAATCAGCTTAATGAGAAATATAAAATTCAATAAAAGTATTTCCTGTCATGAAAGCTCTCTATTGATTTCAAATATGAACAAATTTTCTGACCAAATAATACCGAACGTGACTTTCCGAATACGAAATGAACAGACCGCCGTTCTACTGAGTATTGTTCTGCAAACAATAATTTAATTTTACGTTCAACTATTCCCATGGCAGGTGACCGAGTGGTCTAAAGCGCTATCGGCTTGGGTATGTAAAGAAATCTTTCCAATATCTTACAATGGGTAAGGTGGTTTTTAACGGATTTTTTCCGGGTTCTTCTTCCACCAGTTATAATGGCCGCCGTGCGCAGACAATCTTACGCTAAAAATGGCGTTAAACCCAACAACAACAAACAACATCTATTATCCCAAGTTGAAAAGCAATTATAATGAATGTTTTATGCAAAGCGATGTCTGTTTATAAGATATCGCACACTTCCAAGTAATGGTTCATATAACAGCATTAAATGACTTTTTACACTAGCCACATTAGTCTTGAATCAAACTCTATGCTCCACTCTCGTTTTGAATCAAACTCTGTGCACCACACTAGTCTTGAATGAAACTCTATGCTTGTCATGACTCGGACTCTATACTGGTCTTGAATCAAACTCTGCACTCATCTTAAATCGAAGCCTCTGCACTGTAGTCGTACTAAATTAAACTCTATGCTCAAAACTCGTCTTGAATAAAACTCTACACTCAACACTCTTCTTGAATAAAACTCTATACTAAACTCTCTAAACTTGTTTTAATTAAAATACACTACATTCGTCTTGAATCTAAATATATTATTCATACTCGTCTCGAATCAAACTACACTCTATACTAGTTTTTTAATCTAACACAACACTTCACCAATCTTTCTATTTAAAACCTTTTGAGATGTTTAAATTTAATTTTGCTATAGCTGTATACGTTTTACTCACTGCTTGCTTTTAAATTTGAAACGTGTTCTTTTTGTCTTGGTTTCCCGCTCAGAATCTTCAGCGTACTTCATTTCTGTGTTTTTTATTTAGAAATTCTTTACAAAATTATCTGTATTTTCTCAAACTTTCTCACATTATCTTTGTAAATATAGAACCGGTCACTGAATTTAACCGAGTCAATAGTTTTGTATCCTTCTTTCTTATCATCCGTTGTTTTGTGGGATTTGTTTATGCTTTTAACAAGTTGTTCCTGTCCATGGTTTCCTTGTCATTAAATGTTTAGTAATGTTGTCCCTCTATATAGTTTCGTTGAGTCTATTGTGCAAAGTTGTTCATCTAAATGGTGTCTGTGTATTTTTACTCATAAACTGGTATCAAGTCCGTGTGACATGAGCATCCATAAGTATTTTGTAACTTTGACGCTCTTTTTAAATTCCTAGTAATTGCATACATGTAATCAGATTTGAGTAATATGATATAGTGTATGTCAATAAATCGCGATGTGACCTATCCATACAGCAAAGAATTGTACGAGAAGATTGAAGGAAATGTGTCAGACAGTGAAGCTCAATATGTAGAGAGAATCAAATTGCAATCCGTCAGACAGAACCCAATATGGAGTTCAATGTATATTCAGGAACTTCAGTCACGTTAATAAAATAAATATTTCGGAAATTATGTTCGCCATATCCACAGTCAGAAGTGAACTTCATATGTATTCTCAGCAACTAAATTAATTTTTGGCATCATCAATGAGATCGGTGCAGTCTCTGAATAGCGCAATCACCGCGTGCTCACTGGCTTGATTCAGTAGTGTCATACTAGATATTTTAGCTTTTGATAGTTGAGATAGACCAGCGCCATCAAAATACCCCATGACTTTAATACTTTTATCATACTTGTCATGTGTGCGTGAATGCGCTATGGGATATTAAACATCATATAATGATAATCATACGCGCGTTAATGCGCTAGGGATATTAAACAATAATTCTTCCAGTAACATGAAAGATTCTTGAAATCAAACAACCAGAAACAAAAAACGCCTAAAGCATATATAGCTCTAACCCCAAAACAGTAACAACTAGACAAGATAAAACTCAAACAAACAACAAGCGAACAAAAACCGAACAGTTTCAGATAACTGGTGCTCTTGATATCGGTTTCTCAAGGTGAGCCAATGGTGAACTTCAGCCGTTAAACTTAAATGACCTTTAAGAAGCAAAATTTCATTGCATACTATTGTGCTTTTGTCGCAGACAATGTTTACTTTTGTGTTTTTACGAAGTAAAAATTCATGGCTTACTAGCGTGCTTAATTATATTTAATGAATTGTACCTTTCTGCATTTACTGTGACAACGATTTTCCAAAGCACACTCTGCAGGCAGTCAGGTTTATGAAATTGTAAACATGGTGCTAGACTTATCAACATACATTAGCAAATAGTTACTCGTTTTATTTCATTGTCTGTAAATCAATTACCTGCTTTTAGTCAATTACGTCTCTGTCTCGTATCTACGCGGATATGGTCGTGGTTTTTCAATACGGTATCGAAATCTACCGCAATAGTCATGGAGTAGTTTTATTAATCTTACTGAGGCTACTTTTTGCTGCTGCGATACGTTCCGAATAATAACGTATTCTTTAATGCCATCACACTGTAATGTATTACCGTAGCCACCAATCCACCGGTTAGAATTGACATACTGGTGTACCCATACTGGTTGATTTAGTCACAATTCTTGCAATACCACTAAAAACATTGGTCGCGGCAGTGATTTCACAAATAGCATCTACCACAAAGTATACTAGTTTGTATTTTACGTATGGTTCGGTTCTCTTACTGACATCGTCATACTGGTGGTGTCCGATCGATTTTATTCTCACATTAGTGACATTGATAGTCTATCATAGCATTTCCATTAATAATTTGATCGCGTTAAATAATTTCTCGAAAATGTTGATTTCTTTAGGCGTAACGAACATGTGCACTTCTAACCAATTATTCCTTTTTTGATACACTCATTGTCAGACAATAAAAAATATCACTGCGTAAGACCACATTCATATAAAAGCACACTGTCGACGCCATTGAAGGATGGCTGAATGGATTTTTCTCTTGTTTGTCCAAACATTGTTACAGATACAATCGCATCATCTTGAATAACAGTCGAGATGTGTTTCTCTTCTTGGCTGAATCGATATTGATACAACATAATCATCTGAGAAAGCAAACTGGTTATATATGTCGGTGAACTTTACTTCAATGTTGTTTAAACAATCCTGGAGTCTTTTCATGGGCTGAGTGTGCAGTCGGCGACGTGTTAATGCTATAACTCCAAGCTGGACTAAAGTTGGCATTGGTATAACAGGGTTGTCTCAACTGTCGATTTTTATTTGGCTCTTAAAAATATTATGTATCAGGATATACGATGGTTTGCTAACACCAATCTGACGTAGATATTCGTCGACAAGTGGAACAAAGTCACCATCTTCTGTCGACCGATGTAACACCCCATCAACAGATCTCACGTTTCTTCCACGGTCAAAGCCCATCATCTGCATGTATATGATAATTCTAACCTTAAACACAAGCACCATGACGGGTTAATATACGCATAGGTATGTCTGGAACGCTTCAAACGTTCACTTTGGATGACTAATGATACAGGGAGTCTCATATATGAAATCTGAAATTTTGTCGGGTAGTTGCTACTGTTACTACTATTACTTATTATTATTATTATTATTATTATTATTATTATTATTATTATTATTATTATTATTATTATTATTATTATTATTATTATTATTTCACCAAAATAATTGTTAATTGACCTTCCCCATTGTAATAATCTGATACGATTAATAAATATTGTCCAGACTGGCGTACTGTTAACATGTGAAATTGAGGTTTATCAATCTCATTCACATTAGAACAATCAACTGGACAAATTGTTGTTATAATATCGGGATTTTTTCTCTCCTTCTTTGGTCAACAGTTTTGAGTATGGTGTAAATAAAGCTGTTACGCGTGGTGGCAAAGGTACCTCCGCGATTTGTTCATCCAATTATTGTTTTGTTGTAGCATCAGCATCTTCACAACAGCCTTTAAGATGTACAGTCAACATACCAGAGTTTATGATTCCCCCAATTTCATTGACTTCAGCAAGGTTCTTTGCAACAGCGCTTCGCAGCTTGAAAGCAATGTCATCACTAAACATTTGAAGTTTTCCATTCTGACCTTGGGAAAATCACAAACTCGCACAGATCAAAGCCAACTAGTAAACTGCGTCAAGTTTGATTGTTTGGCAGATCTGCTTGTATCCAGTAAAGCTCTTCGTCCAGTTGAGTCACGTTCGTAAATATTAATAGGCATTGGATATTACTATCAAGTACTCTATTAGCGGCAATGAACAATCAGTAATAGTAAGTGCTTATGGTGCTGGCGAACGTCCAGGTGCACGGAACACGTCAATCAAAAGGTATACATACTGGCCTGTCCAGCTGCTTTTCTAACATTTGTGTTGTATAAAATTGTGGTATACGACTTTGTCCGCCTCGGGTTAAAATAATCAATAACTTGAAGGGGCGGTAAAAGCCAGTACAAATCAACATTCAATAGATGATAGGTTGTTTATCGCGTTTGCAAACCAAGAAATGTCAGGTCCTGTTGATATATCTACGTTAAAGATATAGGTTTCCCAACTGCGCAGAAACATCGCACGAAAGCCTTTGACTTCGAGTTCATTCCGCAACTCAGAATTGCTTGACTGACTTTACCTTCTTGAGTAAGTCAAGACCCCTGTGTGAGAGTATTTTTCTACTTGTCCCAAGTAATAAAATACTTTGTTTTTCTTTTTTCATTATTTAACGACATAACATCCAGATTTTTCTTCAGATGTAGTAATGACATCCACTAATACAACTGCTAATGAAACCGTGGTGACTTCAGCCGCTTACAACACTGGAAGTGCCGAGAGATGTGAAAATATACTGGTCGTTTGCAATTGCATCACCTCTGGATTGGATAATTTCAATGTCACCAAGAATTCATCAAGGGAGTCGTAATCTACTTAATTAATATATTCAATAATAAGTTCATACATCAACGCACGAAACATGTCCGGAGGCACCTTGCCATTAACGAGCAACCACTGACAAATGGACGCGTACTTATTGATAACTTCTGGTGCGTTGAAGTGAGTTATAACGGACTACAGGAATGTTTCCAATCTGTCGAGAAGTTCATATACCGGTGCGAAATTGTAGCCACACAATCAACACTAGAAAAACATTGCACCTTTCTGCTATCCTCATCCTGATGTTGGCATAGCATATTGATTTGTTGGCATAGCATAGTGACGTTTATGTTTCAACGTGAGAATTAAATTTATTCCAGTGTTTGCCAGATGCTGAATAGAGATCAACCCGCTCATGAACCACTTGGTCCAATTTTTTGATGTTTTATTTGCAGATATTTTGTATTTGTCTGAACACAGATTTTCTAATTTCGTGCAGAAACATCCGCAAGTACCACAACATTACTGGTGGCCAATAAGGACTGCCTCATTGATATAACGAGTGTTTCCTCAATTTGCAAGCACGCGTTAACTTCCGTTAGCTTCTGCGGTCCTATCAATCAGACCCTGCACCTATTCTATTCTCGGCGGTAGTTTTCTTTACTATTTCACCGTTTCGTGCGTATGTTTTCATCGACGGTACACCTTTGTTGTCGTGAACATGTTTAGTAGTTTGCGTGTGGCTTTGAGTCATCGGTCGTCAACCTCTGTTATATTATCTTTGTTGGATTTTGTCATTCCATATGTTTATTCTAGTTAAGTTGTTGTCAGACGCTTGCTTTCAAAATGTCTGGATATTTTCCCCGGTAGAGACAAATACTCTATTCAAATCGACTGTGAGAAAATTACACGGGTCTTACGTTACCCGCACTAAGATATTCAGAAAGCACCCCGCGGATTATCATTGGCACACCAAGTCTAATAAATATTTGCTAGACCATGCATCTCAATGCCGCGAAAAATCATCATAAGTTTCAGCTGCAACGGATTACTTTAGGTACGTGTGCGTATCATTGCGTGACATAGAATACGTCTTTCTTCTTGTGTCGGCATCGGTAAAACATTCTCCAGGGATTGTCTTGGTGTTTTGGAGCATAACAACGTCATACACGAAAAGATTATACGTATTCGCATTAAAGTCAACAATCTCAGGAGCTTTATTTACAGTGGTAAAAAAATCAGCTGTGCAGGTCTTGATTTTTGGCGTCGACTGAAGTGCTACTATAAAATTGCTTAAGTACATCAAGATAATGCTGATTTTGCGCTGACGACACAATTATGTACAATTTATCCACGTCAACCATGTTAAAATCAGATTTAACCACAGTCGGTGTTTATTTATCCAACAGTGATTAACGTGCTAAATGAATTTCGAAGCATCTCACCCTACATGGTAGTTTGTCATTTTCGTTCACGAGAATGTCAATGACGGTAAAAGTGAGGCTTTTTTCTGTCGTGAGACAATATGTTTAATATAGTATATAACTCGACCAGGCTGTGTGTGAGTTCATATGATCAATATCACATATTATATAACTCGATCAGGCTTTCATGTGTGTGCGGTCATACGTTTAATATCACGTATTGTATAATTCATTCAGACCTTGATAATGTGTGCAATTCTGCATGAAGACTCATAAGCAAATACAATGCTGGTTCAAGCACGTACATCCGCGATCTCTAGAACTGTCTGAAGCTTTGACAAATCAGCCAGAAACCACATATTCTGATACCAATGACATAATTGCAATGTTGGGCGGCCTTGAAACAGCAAGTATACTCTATGACATCTAAAACCCTTGGCGTCACTGTGCGAAAGCACCAAGACTGGTTTGACGAGAAGAGTGAAGAATTACAATCCATGCTCGAGAAGTATTACCGTCTCCACCGTGCGTTCAGCATCGACATCAAGTCATCTGCAAAGAAAGATGCCTTCAGCAGAGTCCGCCAAGCTGTGCATAAAGAACTGCACAAGATGAAGCACATATAGCTGATCCAAAAGGCTGATGATACTCAGTCTTTTACCGACCGACACGACATGAAACATTTTATAGTGCTCTTCATGATGTTTGTGCTCCAGTAACATCATGCACAGCCCAACTCTTGAGCTACGATGGCAGCACTGACATAACCGAGGAGACGATACTAGAGCGCTGGGCGGAACACTGATATAACGAGTGTTTCCTCAATTTGCAAGCAAACGTTAGCTTCCGTTAGCTTCTGCGGCCCTATCAATTAGACCCTGCACCTATTCTATTCTCGGCGGTAGTTTTCTTTACTATTTCACCGTTTCGTGCGTATGTTTTCATCGACGGTACACCTTTGTTGTCGTGAACATGTTTAGTAGTTTGCGTGTGGCTTTGAGTCATCGGTCATCAACCTCTTTTATATTATCTTTGTTGGATTTCGTCATTCCATATGTTTATTCTAGTTAAGTTGTTGTCAGACGCTTGCTTTCAAAATGTCTGGATATTTTCCCCGGTAGAGACAAATACTCTATTCAAATCGACTGTGAGAAAATTATACGGCTCTTACGTTACCCGCACTAAGATATTCAGAAAGCACCCCGCGGATTATCATTGGCACACCAAGTCTAATAAATATTTGCTAGACCATGCATCTCAATGCCGCGAATAATCATCATAAGTTTTAGATCATCGCCAGGCTTCTGCTGAACAGACTCACAGAGCACCTTAATCATGGTAGCTAAAGAAAGACAAGAATCACCATCGACATCATCTTTGCTACCAGACGCAACAAAAGTATCAGGAACAAAATGTCCAGCTATATACCACTTTCGTAGACCTGACTAAGGCATTCAACTCTGTCAGTCTAGAAGGCCTTTGGAAAATCATGGCCAAATTTTGATATCCGTAAGTCTTTATTGAACTGCTTAAGTGATTTGATGTTGGCATGCTTGCCAGTGTCCAGGACCAGGGTAACTATTCCTAACCCTTTGACGTTACCAATGGTGTTAAACATGAATGCATCTTTGCTTCCACTCTTTTCAGCTTCATGTTCTCCGCCATGCTTATGGACGTTTGCAATGACATTGATTTGGGAGTCGGTCTCCGATACCGTCTGGATGGGAAGTTGTTCAACCGGAGGAGAAAACAAGCCAAAAGCAAAGTCCTAGTTGAAAACATTTGTGACCCTCTGTTTGCAAAACAATGTGCCCTCAACTACAGCACGGAGGCCGACATGCAACAGCGCACGGACCTCTTTTCAACAGCGTGTATCAAATTCGGACTCACCATTTCCACAAGTAAGACCGAGGTTCTGCATCAGCCAACTCCTGGAAATGACTATCAGGAATCACCCGTCACTGTCAATGGCCAAAAGCTCAAAAATGTGGACAGATTCATATACTTCGGCAGCAATCTATCACAAGCAGTCCATGAAGTCAACACCAGGATTGCTAAAGCCAGTGTTGCATTTGGCAGACTCCGCTCAAATGTCATGGATAGGAGATGTAACAAGTTTGCTACCAAACTCCAAGTCTATACAGTAGTTGTTCTTCCCACCCTGCTCTTTGCTTGTGAGACCTGGACTGTGTATAGCCGCCATGTTAAAAACTCAACCACTTCCACGTGAGCTTCCTGAGAAAACTGATGAAGATCAGATGGCAGGGCAAGGTACCGAACACAGAGGTGCTCAATCAGGCCGGCCTGACAAGCATCCACACCATGCTGTATAAGGCACAACTCTGATGGGCTGGCCATGTTGTCCGCATGCCAGAAGAACGCCTACCCAAGAAGATGTTCTATGGATAGCTACAGCAAGGCAAGAGAGCTCACGATGTTCAACAGAAGATATAAAAAGACACCCTCAAGACCTCGCTGAAGAATTTTTTCATTGGCCCTGACAGCTAGGAATGTCGCTGCTGATAAATCTTCTTGACGCAGTCAAATCAATGCCGGTGCGTCAGTCTTTGAGAAGAAAAGTCTGGCAGAAGCTGCTGACAAAGGTGCTCTGCGCAAATCCAGCAAAAACTTTCCACTTTTCCCATTCAGCAACCTGCACATCCATGTCCTCACTGCAACATAGGCTTCTGGGCTCGGATCGGACTTAGTAGTCATATCCGGAACCACCCCAAGTAAATCGATGACATGAACGGTCCTCATCTACACTGATGGACGAACATCATCATCGGATATTACAAATGCAAAGAAGCTGAGCATTTGATGTCTGAAGATTCGGCACATGTCGCAGATGGACCAAGAAGGACTTATATACGTTCACCACTATCATCGCCACGGCCATTATAGATTGATCCAGGAAAATAAGTTCTCATAATTGTTGCTGAGTTATAATCAAAACATAGTACTTCTTTGCCTTGAAGCTATTGGTATACATCGTGACCAAGCCTTGTGGAATGATTTAAGTGTACATTTGTGGGACTGTTATTCGGACATCAGTACGCACAAAAAATTGTTAAAGATGTAGTTTGGTTTTTCAAGAAAGCTAAAACATAACCATATAGCACCCTTTGGCGAAAGAGCAGCAAAAAGGTCTAATAGCACATCATATTTGTACATGAAAAGTTGCAATTTATTTCCATGCATACATAACTACCACAATGTTTTAGTGCACCATTCGAAGGTTCACTCACAATTGCGCGGTTCTCGCGCGCGATTGTGGTAATTATATCGGGGTATATCCATCGTTTAGTGTCAGGCGGTACTAAACTCACCTTATTGCAAAGATATACACAATACGATGTTTCTTTGTGTGGATCTGCTTTGCGATATGTGTGAATTTAAGTCGTTTCTGAAAACAAACCACATACATGTCATGTTTAACATCTTTGGCAACAACAACTCAGGATGGTCCTTTTGGTTTTTTAATTTTCTTACCGCTCTGCAAATTCTTTACGTTAAAATTCGCAAACAGAACAGCACCCCCCCAAAAAAAAACCAATCCCAACCCTAACCTTATATAAAGTAAAAAGGAATTCTAATTACCAAAGAAATTATATATATATATATATATATATATATATATATATATATATATATATATATATATATATATATATATATATATATATATATATATATATATATATATATATATATATATATATATATATTGCATTAGCGCTGCGAGGCAAAATGATGACCTATTTGTATCTGTGATAAATGTTTAGAGTATAATAACGTTTTGTGTTTTTTTTAAAAAAATAAGGATTACTCTACAAATCGAAGCTAATGGTAGAGACATATTATTTAAGTTATTTGAAAGTATCTGTTAGACAAGAAACAGTGATTAACTTGTGAAAGCTTCTGTTCGTCAGGGGAAGCGAATCAAAATTATGCAATTTTTACATTGTCATACATATTACTGATCACGTGGCCACCAAAGTATGTTAATAACCCATTTCCTATTTTTCTCAGGAAGCACAAATTTTGTAATACGTAGCGAAGGCATGAATCACGTGATGACCTACTTTACAGAAGACGTAGGCGTACGAACCGAGACATCTGACTGCACTTCAAAACCTGTTTACTAACTTTTCTGTTGTTATTATTAAATGCAGACAACATTTCCGTCATGTGATTAATTAAAAAATGCATTTGTGCTGAATCCAAATAAAATTTATGAAGCTCATTTCATAAAATCAATTCTTTTCCACCAAGGTGTCAAAATAGTTTTGAACCTATTACCTTAATTAGATTTGAAATAAACTTTGATATTAAGAACCTATATATGTCATTCTATACTATGATTAATTTGGTTTTGCCTGGCACCATGACTTATATTGTTTTGACCTGCATCTTGATTTGTTTTGTCTTTCCTGGCACCATCATTCACTTTGTTTTGACCTGCATCGTGATTTTACTTTATTTTGACTGACACCATGACTTGTTTTGGTTTGAATGGTATCATGATTTATTTTGTTTTAACCGGCATAATGATTTTTTGTTTGTTTTGACCGGCACCATGTCTGGTTTTGTTTTGACTGTTAGCATGATTTTTTTTGTTTTGACTGGCATCATGATTTGTTTTGGACTAGCTCCATGATTGATTTTATTCTGTCAAGCTAATATGTGTAATGCAAATCCTTTTAAATAATTAGAACAGAATATTATTTTAAAAAAAATAACTTTTCTCACTAGAGTACAAAAAAATTACGCTACTGTATCTCCACCTGTACTAAAACCACTACAATGATGCTCTTATTAATGTTTATGCCATTATTTTTATAGGATCTTTACGATAAGTTTTGGAACTTTGTTTATCATTTATTCAATATTTGAACTTTGTGCCCGGTTCTATATCGCATTCATGATAACAAGGTGCAGCTACTATTCGATTACAAAGCAGCTCTGTGCACGTATTATAATCGCAAAAATCGCAACAGCAATACAAGTCGAAATAAAAACCTGTGCGCTTTCTTGGGAATTGTATTCGATGACACGTTCTCTCTCTGCAAAGAAAAAACCCAAATCTAAATTTCATTAAATTTGCGGGATGCTTAAAACAAATTTACATCTCGTTTGAAAACAACTTCATCATATTAATTGTACTAATTATTTTCAGATCATTGTTTATATGGATTGTTTGCCGTTATAAGAAATATACAAACGCGGTAAATATATCTCTTAAATTCCACATGCTGTCAACCTGCATTTATTCACAGCGAAAATTTACGAATTTTCAATGGCAAACGGGTTCGGTGTAATGAGATTGTGCGGAACCACCAGTATTATATTTGTTGTTTAAGAAAATCATTTGGGAAATCTAATTTCGCCGATAGAAATCCCTCTCAAAGTCAGCGAAAATAAGTACAACAATAGTCGCTTTTCCAGTATCGAAAGCGCATTCAACGACTTAATTCTCACAAACAGGTTCAGAGTTCTTACTTTTTTGTTGATTGAAAATGTCATATAATTTTTTTTTAAAAAAAGTACTTTTGCGGGAAATTCATTTACAAATGGCTCTTACCGGTATTTTATTTTGAAAACTGGTTCAAGCTTTTGACACGTTTCTTACAGCTGAGACAGGAATGGGAGGTGCAAATTTAATTGAAACCGAAACCTGAAAATCTCAACCCTAGAATGTCTCAGATCGATCACAAACAGATTTTGCTAATATACAGGCTCTAGTTTGAGATAATCTAAGGCTTTAGTTTGAGATAAACCAAAGCTTTAGTTTGAGATATGCCAAGGATTTAGTTTGAGATAAACCCAGGTCATAGTTTCAGATAAATTATTTTGAAATAAATTAATAATAAAATATTTTATATCTTAAGCGCTCTCTATTCAGCGACAAATTGATATTAGCAACTGCTCCTCACTCTGTTGAGCACTGACTGATGATATCAGTTATTTAACCTAAATTGGGTTTCTAAGATATAGAAATAATTGTGGAATCTAGTCGGATTGAAGAGACATCCATCCACATGTACACAACCGTTTAGCACATGCAATCGCAGAATCATGTGATATAAACCGAATGTTTACCATAAAATAGATCTTTCTGTGAAACTGGATAATGTTGTTTCTATACACATAATTACAGCGAGATACTTGACTAATAAAACAAAACAAAACAGAAATTTAAACTGTCTTATAATTGTACTAAACGCAACTGTGGTCCTGAACGATTTACCTTTACTTCATATAACATGAAAAGGCATTCATTCCTTTACTCGTTCTTAGGATAAAATATGCCAAATAGTTGTAACATATTTGAAATATGGTCACAAATGTAATTTGTCTAAATGATATGAAATAGAGATGGACGGAGAGATAAAGAGATAAGAATCGATACACAAACAGACAATTAGACAGATGTATGTATGTATGTATGTATGTATGTATGTATGTATGTATGTATGTATGTATGTATGTATGTATGTATGTATGTATGTATGTATGTATGTATGTATGTATGTATGTATGTATGTATGTATGTATGTATGTATGTATGTGGTGGGTGGATGGACAAATGGATATAAACATTCGTTGATGAATTGATAAATAGGGCAAAACTGACAGGAAATGGCTATATTCAAAAGTGAAGACATATACGATATACGAAATTCATCTGTTATCACTTTTATACATATAAGATACGTGCTAACAGATAAAAACATGAAAAAGTGCTGATTCAAACAAGTGTACCAACATAACTTGTATTTATTACATGGCTCACGGCAAACGGTTTAGTTTCACAAAGTGTATTTGTCATATGATGAACTCTGAAACCTTATATCCTTGATGCAAAAGCTTTGTGAAGTATATTTGGTTACCAGCTCGAAATATACCTGTATACACTGATGCATCGGGACGGTCACGAGTACCAATCATCGAGTAGAAAATACATTTGTCACTATCTTCAGTGAAAGCTAATAAAGCCTATATAACTTAAAAACCTTATAAAGGCAAGATTTTAATACACGACAGATAATACTATCAATAGCAAATGTCCACCTTATGTGAAATGCGGAAAATTATGTTATGTGGAACACAGCACAATATCCACCATTCATGTGTAAGCTTCTAGTGTTAAGATTTCAGTTATTTTCTGTTAACAGTTGAAATAATTTTTTAAGTTGTTATATATATATATATATATATATATATATATATATATATATATATATATATATATATATATATATATATATGTATGAATGTATATATATATATATATATATATATATATATATATATATATATATATATATATATATATATATGTGTGTGTGTGTGTGTATATATATATATATGTGTGTGTGTATATATATGTGTGTGTGTATATATATATACACACACACACACATATATATATATATATATATATATATATATATATATATATATATATATATATATATATATATATATATATATATATATATATATATATATATATATAACATTTATTTACTTCCCTAATACTTGGATGGTCTAAAATAAAGGGAGCAAAAGGCAAGCGTGATCAAGCATTTATTGCATTGTTGACACTGGCCTCTTACCAAAGGAGATTCGCGCCTACTTTCCTGGGCGTACGATCGACCACTAGCACTTCCATCGCAATTAAGACCATCAGCATGAAAGAAAGAGAGAGAGAGAGAGAGAGAGAGAGAGAGAGAGAGAGAGAGAGAGAGAGAGAGAGAGAGAGAGAGAGAGAGAGAGAGAGAGAGAGAGAGAGAGAGAGAGAGAGAGAGAGAGAGAGAGAGAGAGAACAACTACTTAAGCTAACAACATAACTGCGCCGAGGGCGGGGTTGGAGGGAGATGGGTCCCAAAGCTCCAATTGAAAAGCTTTGGTGTTGGAAGAGTGCACAAAAATTATGTTTGGCGGAGAGAGAGGAGGAGGATGGGTAGAAGTTTTTGCTACACTAATGGAGAGAAGCCATAACAATTTTGCATTAAATCAGATTTTTTTTCAAACATGTTTAACTACAATTGTAACGTCTTTTGCAACACTGTAAACGGTACGAAGACGGTACTTACGTTAGAAATGGTACTTAAATCATACTTTTACGACGACGATTTTAGAATGTCAGGAATGTTGTGAAATTGTAAGCTGACCCGCTATGATAGATACGATTTGACTGTTTTATTTTTTTCAGCTTATCCTCATTTTAATAGAATTTAAGAAGAATTTATTTATTTTGATAAAATTAAAGCAGCAGACCGAATGCACATATTGACAGGTTACGAGACACTAGAAAACTTGATAACGATAAGAAATGGTTCAATGGCGAAGAGACGATTGGTAGATGGATTGTTAGAAACGGTACTCGGTGAGAACAGTCTAAATTCCAATTAAAACCGTACATTACGGAAACAATAGGTTAAAATAAATTATATTCTCAATACCAAAATATACACTTTCTTATTACCATAAGCAATGATCTATAATTTAGCCACAGTCAATTCACTAAACTCGTACCTGAAAACTTTCAACGCTGAAACCGATCATGTATAGTTCCAGACACAAGTTCCCTCGCGTTATAACACGTTTCGTAAAAACGCCATTTAGATACTTTTCTTTACACCCGTAATTCACTGCTGTATCCGCTTACAACGAAGTTAAACTGCGATACAATGACTCGTTTTTAACTGTCCAGTCGACACCATTTGCTCCTTATGTTGCGCATCCAAAAGCACGCGCCAAGTTGAACAGTTCTGATTGGCTGCTTTGCATAAATATGCTTGGGCTTCCACGGGAAAGATTTGTCCTGCAAAGAGTGATTATAAATTAACACTCCCCGCATAGTTTTAATGTATCTAAATGTTCCAAAATTGTCGCCATGTACGTTCGAAAGAAGCAAATCGTACCCATCCTGCGTCAAATATCAGAGATAAACAACGATTCGGGAAATTTAAGTGGATATAGTGCCCTTGGGGTCTCTCAGATACCTACTTTATCTTACAAAACACGGTGTTTATCTGTGACAATTTACACCTGCCGGGTAACATTCTTACTGACACCTGCTGATGCCTTTTGATTCTTTTCTTTATGGATGTCTTGGAACTGATGAACAATCTGGTAAAAATATACGCAAACGTATGCTCACATTGTGTCCAATTGCTTGTGTTTCAAGTACATTTATATTATAATATTCGTTTTCTTGAACATTTATTAAAAGTAGTATTCTCAATGTTCCTTGGAAAATAAACAAAGTATGCATTTATTAATTATATCTTAATGTCAAAAGCCAAAACATAAATAAAAAATAAATAATTAAATAAATAAACAAAATACAAATAAATATATATTATGATAACTTTCGTTATAGCTGACGAAAGACATTTTTTCGCTATACGAAAATGGTGCTTTTGACTTGATACATAGAACCGGTTTTTCTTTTAGTGTGGAAGTTAGAGACGAGAAGCTTACTTTTATTATCGCTCACAAAATTGGTTGATTTCTTCCAAGTTATTTTTTTCACACATCTTTTGATGATCACACCGTTTTATCTTTGGCTTTGTTCATCAAACATATCGTTGAGGACGTAAACAGTTTTGATGTTTATCTAATAAATGTTCAGCAATTAAACTATTGAGACGAAAACCAATGATTCTTACCTTTCTGTTTTAATTGCCTCGCACGCCGATTGTTTTCCAGACACTCTTCACGTTGGAGTATAGAATATCCGAAATTCATCACTTCCAAAACGAAAAAAACGTCTTATCGTATCTGTTAAAAATTCTCTCATCTGACCCGGTGCATTAAATATGGTTGGACTATTGTCGATTTGGTGTTGAATTAACTCGTGTAATCATCATTAAAATGTTTCGTCTAAAGAAACAAACTATTCAAAGTTGTCAGATATTATAATTCCACTTTATGGAAATGCAGTATCTGATAGCTGTCACATTAAGGAGTTACGCTGAGCCAGCTTAACTCTCAGCAGGCTCACATGTGGCAAATGGAAACGCCGGGAACTTTGTCGTGAAAAGTTGCACTTAATTAGCCTTACTCTGCCGGACAATATGGGACGGACGGCATTTGTGCACTTCCATGCTCTGTATACACACGACTTAAAGATACGTTTCCAATCCGGGGTGTAACTAATACCCTGCTAGCGGAAGGCAGAATCAGGCTTTGCCCGCTACCTAATCAAGTCCTGGGCATGACCCTGCGTCAGTGGATTACACGTTTATTTACCGATAAAGGCTTCCAATACAGATACGCATCTCGATTTTGAATAGTGGTCGATCGTTAATGTGACGGAATTTGCTGCCTAGGAGGAAAAAACACTAGGATTTGCTTCACTTAGGATTTTGGTACCTTGTCGGCTACTTTAAAAGGGGTGTGTTAAGACGTGAAGTGAATTATGTAATAGCGCGTGGTACCAGCTGATAAGTGTCGCGCTACTACCAACAATTAATTTGAATGGACTGCAACACGTGGAGAGATCAAATTGTAAGTTATCTTTCTCTTTTTGCCTCACTTTCACAAACATACATAGACAAGTTAATGTAAACGTATCGACATTGTCATATTACTTCTCAAATGTTAACGTTGTGATACCCAGATTAGATGTGTCTTTTAATTTTCATAAACATTTTCCGTAATGTAATGTAAGAAGCCTTATACATTGAGATGAAAGGTGTTCCATTTCGTTTTCTTGTTGTGATTATTTGTGATGTATTTTATATACAATTCTAGTATCCGAATTTTCTCAAGGTACCACGTGTCCTGCTAAAATGTGTGTATGTACTATTATTGTTTAACGAAAATTTAGTACCTCGTCTAAAGTACCAATGACCCTTTGTTTTAAATACAATGTTTGCTGACACCATGGAAAGCGAGTATTTGGATGGGAAAGGTCGATCTTAATTACACTATGTGGAATGTTACACTGCTGCATGTACCACCTAAACAAGTCAAATATATGGTTCGGTTTGTTGACACACTCCCAACCTCACAAAGTAATCTAGTTTTGTTTTGTTCTTTTAAATCAAAAAGGCTAAATGTATCTAATAATGTTGCATCTAAGAGAAATGTGTCCATTTTTTGAACGCTATGGCCATAAAGCCAAAACTTGACTGGTCAAGGGCTTTGTCAAGCTTCGATCTTCTCTTTTTAAATAACCTAGACTAAAACGCTAATTAAAAGAGAGAAAAAATTGTTCCATGGAAATAGTTGCTCTTTGTTCGTATGTTCTGATACAAATGACATGTATGTATCCGCTAGCTCTACAAATAAACATATTGCCCTTGCTTTTATTTTGAAATACACCCTAAAATAGGGTACCTATTTTTTAAACATTTATTTTCGATCCCATTCATAAGCCAATTATATGTGTATGCTGTTTATAAAGAAGTGCAAAAGACAATACATCTACAGTGTCTGCACAAGTGTACCATCTAATCATTTTTACTTGTTAAGCCACGTAACTTTAACTTTGAATATCAGTTACATAGGTAAATTGTTGAACTTTTACTGGTTGCACGCATATAATTTTTGCCTTCACTATTGTGGACAATTACACCGTTTTGTAACCATCCATATATGGTATGGTCTACGGTAGAAAAAGCCAAACGATACATACATACATACATACATACATACATACATACATACATACATACATACATACATACATACATACATACATACATACATACATACATACATAATGTCGGGTCTGAGATTTTAAATACTCTGAGCTACATATTGCTTATTTTGTTCAATTCGACTGTTTTCTACAACTTATTGTTATGTACTATATGTTCTACAAAGAATGATTAGTGTATGAACAAGAACCATTTATCAAATGATTGACATTATATTATATATTTCAATTTCCAATTCATTTTAATAATAATAATAATAATAATAATAATAATAATAATAATAATAATAATAATAATAATAATAATAATAACAACAACAACAGTTATTCTTGACTTTAACTCATGAAGGTCCATCTAATCAGTGCGCGCGCACCTACCGTATATATATATATATATATATATATATATATATATATATATATATATATATATATATATATATATATATATATATATATATATATATCTGTGTGTGTCGAAACGCCATCATGCATTCAATTTAAAAATAGGCTCCTCTTAGTCGCTTAGTAGGTTTTGTTTCTCACATTCTTGTAAATAATCATTTATTACCAAATTCGTGTGCAGAAAAATGAATGGATTAATTTAATTTTCAATAATAATTATTCTTTCTTTCTTCCCATTTTTATTTTTCGTGTACTGCATTTTTGGTAAAAATTACTGCTGTTCTTTAAAAAATATTAAAAACAGGTAACATGCAAAAGAGATATACATGGGTGTGTCAAAGTACATAATTTCACCTTGTCATCGATGCAGATGTTGGTCGATTGCAGGTTCACCCCAAAGCAAGGAGTTATCACCAGTGATGGGCTAATCGCATAACTTGATGACAAGTAGGGCAAGAAATACGCGGTCTTAATCTCTCATCACTCCTTGGGTTAGACTTATCTACAATATAACCCCGTTTGAATTGGGTATGTTACCCCTTGACAAGTACTGTTCTAAAGTACGGATATTTGAGGAAACTGCACGCCTTATTTTGATATTGTCAGCTGTTTCGTTAAGAGATAGCAGGTACGTCCTTCGGCCCGTATTTCACTGTCGCTCAACTTGATGATCTCTCTGACGCATAATTTACTCGATTTGACCTAAGACGCACACAATGCATGCATGCATGCATGCATGCATGCATGCATGCATGCATGCATGCATGCATGCATACATACATACATACATACATACATACATACATACATACATACATACATACATACATACATACATACATACATACATACATACATACATACATACATACCAGCTAAGTTGATTTTTAATCTATCAATTTCAAGTCATTTACTGTGGCGGATATAAAAACAATTAAGCAACTGACACATTCATTTTTACATCTTTGTAACTTGTTTGAATCTGGTTTCTTATCAACAATATATATATATATATATATATATATATATATATATATATATATATATATATATATATATATATATATATATATATGTGTGTGTGTGTGTGTGTGTGTGTGTGTGTGTGTGTGTGTGTGTTTGTTGGTGTCATTTTATATTATATTTAATCAAGTCTGACAGAAGAATAAATATTAAGTTTATTGTTATTGATGCCAGAGTTTAAATAATACGTTTTTTCTCAATCATATATGAAAAGATGTATAAAAAAATAACAAGGTATAAGAAATATAAAGACATAAAATCATATGTATGTATTTTTTTTTACTGATGTCGCCATTCAATATATATTTGTCCAAGCAAATGTAAAAACACAAGTCCAGGACATCTAAAGACCTCCAAGTTTGTAAAGATAATGCACAAGTACAAGTGCAAAACTTGTGGTACTTCGATGTAAACACATGGCAGTTCATCATAAACGATGATAATTCAATATAAATACATAGTAGTTCAATATAAATACCTAGTAGTTCAATATAAATACATAGTAGTTCAATATAAATACATAGTAATTCGATATAAATACATAGTAGTTCAATATAAATACATAGTAGTTTAATATAAATACATAGTAGTTCAATATAAATACATAGCAGTTCAATATAAATGCATAGTAGTTCAATATAAATACATAGTAATTCGATATATATGCATAGTAGTTCAAAATAAATACATAGTAAGTCGATATAAATACATAGTAGTTCAATATAAATACATATTGGTTCAATATAAATAAATAGTAATTCGATACAAATACATATTAGTTCATTATAAAAACATAGTAGTTCAATATAAATACATAGTAGTTCAATGTAAATACAGTGTAGTTCAATATAAATGCATAGTAGTTCAATATAAATACATAGTAGTTCAATATAAATACAGTGTAGTTCAATATAAATGCATAGTAGTTCAATATAAATACATAATAGTTCAATATAAATACAGTGTAGTTCAATATAAATACACAGTAGTTCAATATAAATCTGTGTTAGCTCAATATTAATGGAAGGTATAACATTATAAGCTTACGATAGTTTTGTATAACATACGCTAGTTCAGTATAACAAATGGTAGTTCATTATAAACATACAATATTTTAGTATAAACATACGATAATTCAGTATAACATACGATAGTTCATTATAAACATACGATAATTCAGTATAACCTATGATAGATCATTATAAACATACGATAGTTAAGTATAACATACGATAGTTCGGTATAACATACGATAGTTCAATATAACATACGATAGTTCGGTAGAACGTACGATAGTTTAGTATAATATACAATAGTTAAATAAAAACATACGATATTTCAATATAACATACGATAGTTCATTATAAACATATGATAGTTCTGTATAACATACGCTAGTTCAGTATAACAAATGGTAGGTCATTATAAATATACGATAGTTCAGTACATCATACGATAGATTAATATAACATACAATAGTTTAGTATAAACATACGATAATTCAGTATAACATAAGATAGTTCATTATAAACATACGATAGTTCAGTATAACATACGATAGTTCGGAATAACATACAATAGTTCAATATAACATACGATAGTTCGGTAGAACGTACGATAGTCCAGTATAATATACAATAGTTAAATAAAAACATACGATATTTCAATATAACATACGATAGTTCATTATAAACATATGATAGTTCTGTATAACATACGTTAGTTTAATATAAGATATGGTAGTTTATTTTAAACATACCAGGTAGTTAATTATAAACATACGATAATTCAGTAGGACATACGATTGTTCAGTATAACATAAGATAGTTCTGTATAACATACCATAGTTCAGGATAACATACCATAGCTCAGTATAGCATATGATGGTTCAGTAGTTTAGCCCTTGTCTATATTTGTTTTTAAAAAATAAATATTTGGATATGATTTTTATATTCAGAGATTTTTGGGAAAATACTTTAATTAAATTTAAATTGCACCTTTATTGATTGATTATTTTATATTTGCTACTACGGATTTTCTTCGTTGGTGGCTACCGTTAGTTAGTCACCATGCTTTGTGAGCTGATCAAACTAGTATTTTTTTAATATATGCATAGAATGAAATACAAATTTAATTTTTATTTGAAAATTGTTGGAAATTAAACTCTAATTAAAGATCCCAAATTTACACATTTATGAATTGGGTATAATTAGCCTGTATTAAATAAAGGATAAACAGTCCATTTTAATTTATCCCTATCACTGTAATACAACTAATATTTGAAATTGTGATGCTTTCTAGATCTATTTATCGTTTTGTTATTTGGTCAAGGCGTATAGTTTTTGTTTTGTTTGTAGCAGCTTAATTACCACTAATAACAAATAATTTACTATGTGGGAAAATTGGCAATGCCGTGTTTTGAGTTGTTTTTTTTACGGTGTGAAATCGGCAAAGTCACTATAGACGTAACAAATGACAAAGATGAGCTAAAATAAGCTAAAAGGCGGAACGGGCCCACACAGGTGTACAAGGAGAGAATTATCCGTGATAGATTTCAGGTGATAATGCAAGTATGAATCAGTGTACAAACTATGTAGAATACGTGTGCTAATCTTATCTGGCTCTCTCAAGTGACATCTCAATCTAAAGGTACCCCCAAATATTCGGATCACACCAAAGTGGAACAAAACGTGCTTGAAATTTGTATGATTCTTCTTGATAAAATTCAAACTGAAATAAGTCTATAAAAAGTTTTGTCTTTAAGATGGTCTTGAGGATAGATTCAAATATAGAAGCAGTAGCTGTATTATTGAAACCGTTAACACATCCTTGTGACGACTGGCGGCTGTTTGAAGTTTTAATAACAAACATAATGCGGAAACTCTGAGGTCTCGCAAATTCATTTTCGGATTCATTTTATTCTCCGCCTCTAACGAAACTCAGTGTTAGTTTGAAAGCAATAACTGGATAATTCTACTCATTTTGTATTTGCTGAATAAAAAAATCATTATATTTGATTGTAGTTGTCATAGATTTAATTTTTGTTTTACTTAAAAATAATCAAATCAGAATAAAATACCGATTCAAGTAAGCGTAAACGTGCATATATTATTCAAATTAAGTTTACCACATGTACGTGAAATGACACGTTATATGCACGTCCAGGACGGGTTATCAGCCAAATTATGTTTTCGTGGTATTAGTTGCATCGTAGACATATTTTCAAATTACAGTTTTCAAACAAATTAATACATCTAACCATTTTTTGGTGTCTTCAAAAATATTTTCTTAATTATTTTTAATGTTGTCAATCTCGTAATTGAACGGTCGCGGGTTCGATTTCCGCCCAGACATGTCCTGGTTGGCTGAGTCACTGAGTCCTGGAGAAAGCCACTTAGCTGTCATTACCCAATGTGCTGAAAATGTCATATAAACCCAAACGCGCAAGCTACTACACAAGTAAGTAGCCACCATTTACGAGTTATTGGTTCATTTGACCTTAAACAGAAAAAAATACTCCATTTCTGAAACTGACTGGCCCACTTTCTTCAGAGGGGCGTGTTGGGTATTTAGACAGGCCATTAGGCTCTTGTTAAATTGTTAAAGATTGTTCAAATCTATTCTTTTAATACCACATCTACCATTTTCAATACCAAATGAAAGACCTGATATTCTTAAACAAATAACAACATTTCGCTTCATAAAATATTGTTAGTTTTCTTGCATGACCTCTCCTTTTGAGCACGTGCATTTCAGAAAACATACTTCATAGATTGAGAGAGAGAGAGAGAGAGAGAGAGAGAGAGAGAGAGAGAGAGAGAGAGAGAGAGAGAGAGAGAGAATATTATTATGAAACAGACACTAAAAAAAGTACATGATATCCACTTTAAAAATAATAAATTATTAAAGATAGAAAGAGAGACCCACCCGGAATACCAAATGTGCAATGAAGTTTAATTACTTGCTGCTATTAAGTTCGTTTCTCATTTTTTTTAAAAAATAGAGAAATTACCCCATACCTCTAAGATAAATTACCATAGAACTATAAGAATTACCATATAAATGTATAAAAATTGCCATAAAACTATGAAATTTATCGTATAAATCCGTAAGAATTACCATATACTCTGTAAAGATTATCATAAAATTCTGTATGTCAATTAGAGTTATCATAAAACAATCACCCATGTAAGAGTTTTCTCCATAAGAATTAATATATAACTAAAAATCACCATAAATTTCTGCACAGTTTTCCAAACATTACCATTTTCTGATGTTTTGAACAGTATCATTTGTACCTAATGTTTAATAAATTTATATAAGAATTACTATATATCTCAATAAGAATTATTGTAGAACTCAGTAAGAATTACCATTGAATAAAAAAAGAATGACTGTAGAACTCAATAAGAATTACCATTGAACTCATTAAAAATTACCGTAGAACTCAGTATGAAATGCAATGGAATACCATTAGCGTTTCCATAGAAAGATGCAACTCTATAATAATTATCATTGATCGGTGAATAAACCATAAAACTCTGCAACGATAACCGTAGCCCGCCATAAGAATTACGATAAAAATACATAATAATTTCGATAAAATTCTTTAAGGATAACCAAAACATAACCTAATGTTAATAATTTTAGTACGATAAATTAAATAAGTTGCAAAAGAAACTAACCGTACAAGAATCAAGTGCTTTTTGAAAAATATAATTGAAAATTTTGTTGGAAATAAAATATAAGATTTGATATATTGAACCTTTATATCACTGAACATTGATTAGATCTGTTTTGTTTAAGTGTATTCGAAGAGCACGAATAATGGTGCAGTTTTAGATTGGCCTGTAATCGCCGATACAAAGAAGATATTTTTGTACCTGAGGCAGTGACCCTTTTCGACAGGATACAGGTAATCGTAGTCATTGTTACGTCAGGCTGCGTAATCAGGTGTACAATCAAGAAAACTCACTTCGACGCAGGCGGAAATAGCGTGTGGACGGGCTTTTCTGGTGTTATATAATAATACGACATTGTTCGGTCAATAATTGCAGGTTTTGTCGCGTTCGCCTTTGACTACTTATAACAGTTTGTAGCTTTCACAATTCAGTATTCCTTGACCCAACGTGATTTTTCTGTTTGTGTGTATGCACCTGGATTGTGGCGTTAAAACGTATCTTTAATTTATTGTTCAATTGCACGATGTGTTTAATCGGGTGCCATTTTTACATGCTTGCGTATCTTTGTCTGGCAGTCTGTCTGCCTCTGTCTGTGTCTATGTATGTATGTATGTATGTATGTATGTATGTATGTATGTATGTATGTATGTATGTATGTATGTATGTATGTATGTATGTATGTATGTATGCATGCATGCATGCATGCATGCATGCATG
>JAEAOA010001799.1:692500-710000 GCA_016746295.1 Potamilus streckersoni | reverse complement strand
ATTTGGTAGTACATACAACACAAAATCGCTCGATTTAAGATGTTTTCAATTTATGACCCGGGATTAAAAGTATAATTATCAAGTAAATTGTATGTATGTATGTATGTATGTATGTATGTATGTATGTATGTATGTATGTATGTATGTATGTATGTATGTATGTATGTATGTATGTATGTATGTATGTATGTATGTATGTATGTATGTAAAATACGACCTAATTTTCTCAATCTATATTACATATATAGACATAAAGAACTTAGTTTTGGTTGTTATATCAGAAATTCAAAAAGTTGCAATTGCTATAAATAGTCTTCTTATCCTGAGTCAGAGAAGTTAAATTAAATCTAATCCGCTAATACAATGTAAATGTACCTCCTCTACAATGAATCTTCTTGGCATGTGTTATTGGCTGGAACATCGCAAGGTCTTTTGATATTCTTAATATCAGCAGATTTGCAATTCAAATGCGAAAATTTCAACTAAAACAGCAAACAATTACAGCACTCTGACGTCATAATAATTTGAAACGGATGGTGGCTGTGAAGATATGACTATTAGGAAAAGCGACTTACGAAGCGGTCACTTGTTTGTATCAAATCCAGCGATGTTCTGGTATGGTAACATGTTTCAGTACCCTTAAGTGCGCACGCTAAGATTATTTTAAGAGTCAAATGATGTTTGATCGTCAGTGTAGCTCATCAAAACCTGCTCTTCATAAGAGTGTATTATGCATTCTCAGTCATCAACAGAATATAGTTTCTTTTTGTCAATCTGTTCGCCCGTCAATATGCATACTATTCAACTTCGTTTTATCCGGACTTGGGATTTCAATGAAAGTTTGAAGATTACGTTTAACGTGTAAGAAGTTTAATTACTATTTTTATTTTATTATCACTTCAATGTATATCATCCTCAGTTTGTGTTGCATTTTTATTTTTATATTTTAGTAATTTGAGCAACAAAAAAAAAACTACATCAAAAATCTCTCACATCATAGTATGACAAAGGTAACTCTTAACATTCAAAGCCACGTTATAACTCATTTATTGACATTTAATTCTGGCTTCTACAAGGAGTTAACAGCAGCAGCAGAAAAATACGGTATTGACCTAAACCAAATGCCTGGGTCAATATTCTTTGCATGGGGTTGATATTTTTTAACAACCTCACCAGCAGTATAACTGCATAGATGATAGTTCTTTTACATAGTATAAAATTTATGAAACTAGTTAAATAATATTATAGGGCACGAGTGTCTTGTATTGTATCCAACGAGATATAAAAATACTATGTTTAATTGATAAGAGGTTCGGATTTTTTAAGTCATGCATGATCAGGAGTTTGACTACATTAATGATGGTAAAGAATGACTTTGTAATATGTTATATCTTTGTTGACATTACGATAATTATGGCTAAACCAAAACAAATAAAAACCTCACGTAATAAAAGAGTTAACTAAGTTGATAATAATAATAATAATAATAATAATAATAATAATAATAATAATAATAATAATAATAATAATAACAATAATAATAATAATAATAATAATAATAATAATAATAATAATGCTGATGATACTTCTACTACTACTACTACTACTACTACTACTAATAATAATAATAATAATAATAATAATAATAATAATAATAATAATAATAATAATAATAATAATAATAACAATAATAATAATAAAAAGATAAAATAACGGAAAGAGAATATTCTAAAATCATTGCAAGTAAAAGGTGTAACATTTTGGTAAAGGCAAGTTGGTAAATGCGTGTTTGGTGCTTTGTTTGTTTTAACATACTACCCGCTTACCCAATACCATGTTTCATTTTTCGAATAATATACTGAGGCGAAGTTGAACTCGAGAAGTGTAATACAAATGAGTTGATTTTTACGCTGAATTATCCTTTTGTACTGAGACAACTGAAATTGTCATCCAAGTAATGTTTTCTTCACGTGACTATCGTTTGGAAACTGTGTCAGGATACCTTAAAAGCTGAGGGGTTTCGATCAAAGAAACCTGAACAATTATACAATAAACTTGTAGTGCAGAGGTGTTGACCTTACATTTTTATTCGCTTTAGAAATTGAGATGAATCACTGACAGATTTCACGTAAAAACACTTTTAATGTCATATAAATCAACCCAGAGGATAGTTTTTGTTCCAGTCAATATCATCGTAATTCACAAGAAAGAATAATTTGTAAAAACGAGTTACTTGTATATAGCAATTAAAAATAAAGAGACACGTCAAACTATCGTGTTACGCAACCATAAGGAATGTGATACATGTTTTGCAATATCAATGAAAGCAGACGAATTCATCGAGAAACCGGTAAATAGCCAGAGATTGGTACTACAGAAATACACTTTAGTGTATGTTTTGTTAAATTAGTTTTCTGATCATGGCTTCCATACAGACGAAAAGAAAACAGACGATTTACTAGGGCTTCAGTTACGATTTGTATCTCCTATTGAAAGCACACACACACACACACACACAACATTAATGATTTTGTTTGTTTGTTTGTTTGTTGTTGGGCTTAACGCCATTTTTCAGCACACGATAGATTAATGATTTTGTAAGAGGTATGTATTTTTAAATCTATGCGTACCATGCACATAACTTATCATAAATCAATAAAGAAAACATATGATACAATATTACTAATGACAGAAAAGGAAAAACAATCGAACAAAAACATGGAAGACCAAGTATTAGTATCAAACACAAATGATCCAAACCTGCTTTTTTATTATTGACTCATTGGTTAAAGAAAGGGTAGGTAGGATGGTTGTTGAGGGTAGGTGTGTGGGGTGGGTGGGTTAACGACTGGGGTTTTCATAGCTTCCAAGATACGGTCTTGCCGAGTTAGCCCAATCGGAATGATCTTGGCCTTTTCTGTAAAGTCGAGAAAGAGACCTTGGATGTTATTGAATGACACTGAGATCTATATTCTTTACTATTCTTGGTCACATGATATAGTGTGGTAGCAGAATAGACAAAGGTCACAGACGGAACTTGATTGGCCTTTGCTGTCACAACGTATGTCGTGCACTCAGTGTTTGTGATTTGGGTGGGTGAGTTAAGGGTGGATGGATCGACTGAATGTGTATTCCTAATTATAACTACTGAGGATATTTTCAAATGGCGGAAATGGCCGAGTGCTGCTCTGATCGCGATCTGGCCCTGCTTCTAATGTTGAATATATTGACACTATCTACAGCTGCAGTTCCATCACTGAATAAAGCTTTTTATTTCTGGCTTGAATTCTGCAGGAGGACTTTACAAGCATTACGCACGTACAAAATATCCAATAAGTCTTGAATACTACTCTTACTACTACTACTACTACTACTACTACTACTACTACTACTACTACTACTACTACTACTACATATAATTATTATTATTATTATTATTATTATTATTATTATTATTATTATTATTATTGTTGTTGTTGTTGTTGTTGTTGTTGTTGTTGTTGTCATTGTTGTGGGGTTTAAAGCTATTTTTGAGTAATGGGTGGAGAAAACCCTGAAAGTACCGACCCATGGTAAGCTACTGGCAACCTTTCTAGCATAGCTGTATTGGCCGAGCCTGAGATTAGAACCCTAGCAGAAAGCGGTGAGATGGCAATAATCCGTGACAGAAAGCGCTATAGACCACTCAGCCACTCGAGGCTCCAGTAGTTGTAGCAATAGTAGTAGCGGTAGCAGTAGTAATGGTAAAAGTAGTTGTAGTAGTAGTAATTGTAATAGTAGTAGTGGTAATTGTAGTACTAGTAGTGGTAGTAGGGGAACTAATATCAGTAGTAGTAATAGCAGTGTGTGTGTGTGTGTGTGTGTGTGTGTGTGTGTGTGAATTGGCTTTTTAACGCAGCTTTAACAATTTTTAAATTTTATTGTTACGATGTCTGCAGTGTGGCAGTGATTTTTGTTAGCAGGGGGGGTATACCCAGATATATAGCATCATGTCCCACACAGAAACATTATCCCGAACCTAGGACGACCAATTCTAACACTAACCTGTTAATGCTGAGCGCCTAGCGAGTCAGCTGCTAGTACCATTTTTTTAGAAGTCCTTGGTACGACTCGGTTTGGAACGGGCGACTACCCGTATCCGAGTCGGACACTCTAACCACTGGGCCACCGGAACAGTCAATAGTAGTAGTAGTAGTAGTAGTAGTAGTAGTAGTAGTAGTAGTAGTAGTAGTAGATATAATAATAATAATAATAATAATAATAATAATAATAATAATAATAATAATAATAATAATAATAATAATAATAATAATAATAATAATAATAATAATTTCAGTCACGGGAATTATCGATAAATTTAAAATGTTCAGACATTTAAGAGGTAATTAAGCCTTCTAATATGTGTGAGATAAGTTTAAATTATTTTAAGTAAATTAGCTTATTATAGAAACCTATTATTTATGACATTTATTCCTTATTAATAAATCCATTATTTAACGAGGTGTAAAATTGTGTGTTCATAAATGTAGAACTTCGCTCCGACGTCCTGATATAAACCTAAGATTACTACCTTGACGCGAAAAGGTTCTCTATTTCATTCGCATTTCCTCATTCTTTTTTGACAATTCATAATTGCGCCGGAAAAATAGAATTCCAGAAAAATCAATTCTTATCTTGCATCCTTAAGGCATACATTAGCATCTTACTATCCTTAAGGCATACATTAGCATCTTACCATCCTTAAGGCATACATCAGCATCTTACCATCCTTAAGGCATACATTAGCATCTTACCATCCTTAAGGCATACATTAGCATCTTACCATCCTTAAGGCATACATTAACATCTTACCATCCTTAAGGCATACATTAGCATCTTACTATCCTTAAGGCATACATTAGCATCTTACCATCCTTAAGGCATACATTAGCATCTTACCATCCTTAAGGCATACATTAGCATCTTACCATCCTTAAGGCATACATTAGCATCTTACTATCCTTAAGGCATACATTAGCATCTTACCATCCTTAAGGCATACATTAGCATCTTACCATCCTTAAGGCATACATTAGCATCTTACCATCCTTAAGGCATACCTTAGCATCTTACCATCCTTAAGGCATACATTAACATCTTACCCTCCTTAAGGCATACATTAACATCTTACCCTCCTTAAGGCATACATTAACATCTTACCATCCTTAAGGCATACATTAACATCTTACCATCCTTAAGGCATACATTAACATCTTACCATCCTTAAGGCATACATTGACATCTTACCATCCTTAAGGCATACATTAGCATCTTACCATCCTTAAAGCATATATTAACATCTTACCATCCTTAAGGCATACATTGACATCTTACCATCCTTAAGGCATACCCAAGGATGCTCTTACATTTCTTTGCAAAACTTTTTTCACAGCTGAGATTCTCCAACACTAGTATTTCCCTAAATATGCCTTTATACATATAGGGTGCCCAAATTCAATTTGGTTACATTTAAGTTTACACTTTATCAACAAGTCCTTTTATTTTGAATCTAACTGTTAGAAAGAGGGTTTCAAACTATTTAATTTTTAATTTTTAATTTTAATTTGTAATTTTAATTTGTAATTGTATTTACACTATTTGCATACAGAAAAATGAGAACATATTTGTCTTTTAAATTTATATTCATACCATTTACACACAACACAAAATAAGAATTTCTTTTCGTTTAAATATACAGACCAATGTATAAATACTGTCTTTACTCGCTTATAAGTCACGTCTAACTGTAAACAATAAACAAACCCTTTTTTGCAAATTTTAGGGTTTGATGTGGGTGAGGAGAATTAACTTCCGGGTCTAATAACTAAACTTCAAACACAGTGAAGTTTCTTTTATTTCCTTTCTGCTATCAACTTCTATTACAGTTCACCTGGATTTCATATATTTCCAAAAGCTACACTTCTATAGCATCTATGGTACTCATAAATTTTACATGTTCAGTTCCGTTTAAAAATAATTGGTTTGGAACTATGACAGATTCACAGATTACAGAGGGTATTTTATATTTAATTTACAAAATTTGACAACAGTAAGTTAAAAACAATGAAATTTAAATGTTTAAATGAATGTTTCATAATTGTCATTATCCAGGTAAATAAGGTATGCCAGGTAAATAAGGAATTCAAGGTAAATAAAGAATACCAGGTAAATAAGGAGGTCAATTTCTTTTCCTAAGTTTAGCTTGCGGAAAGATTTTGCTTTTTCTGTCGTGTTTCTGTTTGCATAGGTTGTTACGTCAACGAATTTTTTTTTGTTTTGCAGAAGAGTTCCTCTTCTTCATATATATATATATATATATATATATATATATATATATATATATATATATATATATATATATATATATATATACATACATACACACACACACATACACGCACACATACACACACATGCACACACACACACAATCCCTGCTGCCGAAATAATATATTTTAAATCTTATCTGAATAATAATGAATTTCAGGGGTTTCTGCCGAACAGATCAATTCTAAAAGATGTGTACAATTTGACTTTCAGGCACTGAAACATGTGTGTCACAAACTCCTCTCTAAAATACATCTAATAAATAAATAAATAAAGTAATAGATAAATAACTAAATAGAAACAGCAATTTTCATAATGTCTGGTTATGTTGCTTTAAAAAAAACTAAACAAAAGCCCAAAATAGAAAAATAACAACCCAAAAAAATGAGAAAAATAAGAAATCACATATTAACAACAATAAAAAAAATCAACAATACAACCAAGATAAAATTCATATTGACCACAAAAAGCAAAATAGAAACAAAATAAAACCTCCATAAAAATGTCAAAAAATAAGCAAAAGCCTCACATAAACTAAAGAGAAAAAAAATATTTCCCATGTGAATAAACAAAAATAAACAAAAACTAAAAGACAACAAAAAACTGAAATATTTGAGCAGAAACTATTTAAGAAAATGTCTCTTTGATAGACTTATTTAAAAATCGATAATTTGTAACCAGTCCAAGCTTCCATACAGGTTGAGTTGACTATTCTAAGTGATCTTATACTTTGGGGTACTTGTTTGTTTCAATCATTAATTAATAATAGTTCAGCAATCTTTTACTATTTTGTACTTTATTGCACCCCCAGTATATAGCATCTGTTGTAAATAACGTCTTTAATTTGAAATTCTTTCATTGCTTTTATAGTACCCTTACAATGTATACAATTAATATGTTCTGGATATTTTGTCAAAAGGATTCAAAACAAATCTAGTTCTCTTAATGCCACTTTGATACGCGTGTCTATAAAAAGAATCCAGTGATCTCTGTCCTTTATAGCATGGAATGCTTTTCAAAAAATGTTTTTCTATTTCTCCGTGCGATCGTATTCTCCCAGCCATCTGCAGTTTTTTTCCTCATTTATGCGCTGTATCCTTCCATACACTCTTGGGGCTCCGAGTGGCCGAGTGGTCTAAAGCGCTCTCCGTGACGGAGCACTGCCATCTCACCTCTGTCTGCGTGGGTTCGAGTCTAAAGATTCGGCTAATATGAATATGTGACAAAGCTTGCCAGTTGCTTCTCGTTTGTCGGTGGTTCCTTCCGCGGATTTCCCGGTTTCTTCTTCCACCTTTAATACTGGCCGCCATGTATAGCCTATCTTGTGCTGAAAAATAGCGATAAGCCCCACAACAACAACAACAACCATACACTTTATTTTATCTACTGCAGGGACATTTTGGTTGAAAAACCGCAAAGAGTTCCAATTGATCTTATAATTCATTCCGCAGTACGGACAAAGTTTCCACTTAAAATTCAAAGGTAATTAACACCTCACCATCTCTTTATCTGTATCCGATAGCATAGGTAGCAATTGTTCTCTGGCTTGAGTAGTTTGCATAGGGTTACCTAACACCTTACGCATTGAAAGACTAGATGTAGACTGAAGACGGAATATAGTATAGGTTTAAACTTGGATACTTCAAAACAACATTCCTTGGATAAGATTTGAAAGCTTGGTGTTTGATGGAATTAGTATCCCCTTAAGGTCTACAATGGCTGTCAAATTAATGATGATTTTCCTATGCACATAACGATAGGAAGGGCTTACATCAGAAAAAAGGGGATATTAATTTTGGAAACACGCCGTCACACAGCATCTGAACCATTAACCTACACGTATGTTCGAAAATCTTGATTAATATTGATCTATGTATGTTGTTTTTTCTCAATTACAAGATTGAAGCATGAAATGGTTATTTTGGAAATTTACACTAAAGTAAACGAAAATATTTCAGAATAGCTGTATACAAACATAATATATTGAAAATTAACCCGTATGAGAATCTTATCGCATACCCGGCATACCAAGTCGTTACACTTTGAGGTTTATCATCGCCAGAGAAAATTGATAATATCACATGCTGTATTAACAAAAAACGACGGGGAATAAACTTGTACAGTTTTTACAACATCCGGAGCAAGTTTTATTCCGTACTGTCCGTCATTGTCATTTTTTAGCCGTATGATCAAGCGGTCTCCTGGTATGGACATTGTTAGTAACAGTATGTAGGGTGTGATCCAGGGTTCACTTATATCACTGAAAGCTACAAAGTACATTCACTATCTCAACACAGATGAATGCTGGGTTGTTTTGAAAAATAATCTTATTCACATTGATGCATATGTTTCTCACAAAAAACGATTACCCATCAGTTTCTCCACACAGGTGCCAATCTTTTTCTGTGTGCAATCTTATTATCATACAGGGAGGGGGATAGATGCTCTAAAACAAGCTTAACGAACCCTGTTCATAGATGTTGTTCTCATTCTCAGAACATGAAACTGATCGGACAATATAAGACAAATACAAAATTCAATTTGATGGACCATCATTAGAATCACATTATGTACGAACTAATGTGGCTTAATTCGAATCGTGCAATTTACAACTGATAGGACATTAATCAGCATCATGCAATTTACAACTGATAGGACATTAATCAGAATCATTCGATGTACAAACTGATGGGGCATCATTACATTCATACAAAGTCCAGATTGATGGGACATTAGAATCATGCTATATACAAACTGATGGGACATCATTACACTCAAAGTCTATATTGATGGGACATTAGGATCATGCAATGTACAAACTGATGGGACAGCATTACACTCAAAGTCCATATTGATGGGACATTAGAATCATGCAATGTACAAACTGATGGGACATCATTACACTCAAAGTCCATATTGATGGGACATTAGAATCATGCAATGTACAAATTGATGGGACATCATTACACTCATACAAAGTCCAGATTGATGGGACATTAGAATCATGCAATGTACAAACTGATGGGACATCATTACACTCAAAGTCCGGATTGATGGGACATTAGAATCATGCAATGTACAAACTGATGGGACATCATTACACTCAAAGTCCAGATTGATGGGACATTAGAATCATGCAATGTACAAACTGATGGGACATCATTACACTCATACAAAATACAGATTGATGGGACATTAGAATCATGCAATGTACAAACTGATGGGACATCATTACACTCATACAAAATACAGATTGATGGGACATTAGAATCATGCATTGTACAAACTGATGGGACATCATTACATTTAAAGTCCAGATTGATGGGACATTAGAATCATGCAATGTACAAACTGATGGGACATCATTACACTTATACAAAGTACAGATTGATGGGACATTAGAATAATGCAATGTACAAATTGATGGGACATCATTAAAATCATGCAAAGTGCTCATATTGTAGACACTGATATTTAACAGCTAAGAATTTAGAATGTGAGAACCCATCCATGGTCAGTTGTTTTATGTAATTGGCCATCATTTAGTTTACCATTAGAAAACTCCTTACTACACTTTCATAGTTATTTTTTAATACTACTACTACTACTACTACTACTACTACTATTAATACTACTGCTGCTAATTCTGCTACTACATATACTTCTGCTTGACTTTATTCTCGATAACTATTGAGTTGAAGACTCATTTCACACAAAATCGATATTCAGTTAAAAAGATGCATTTTTATTTGCATTTTTATTTCTAAATTCTCAGAGTGTGTTGCAAAAGCCCATAAAGCATAATCACCTTGATACGAATTAAGATATTCAGGACAAACAGCCAGAGATGGAACTAAATTACCAATATATATTTATTTAGCAGCACATTTTCTTTTCGTAGCCAATCTTTCATTGGTTGTGAGGTTCCTATGTCTGTTTATTATAGCAATCTGTTCACGATGCCGCTTAATGAAAGTATTCTGCTTATTATAGCTATTGGTATACATTGTCGTTTAATGGTGGTTTCTATTTGTTATAGCTATTTGTACACATTGTCGTTTAATGGTTGCTTCTCTTCATTAGAGCTATCTGTACACATTGTTTAATGGTTGCTTCTCTTTATTATAGCTATTTGTACACATTGTTTAATGGTTGTTTTTCTTTGTTATATCTATTTGTACAAATTGTCGTTTAATAGTGGTTTCTATTTTTATGGCTATTTGTACAAATTGTCGTTCAGTGGTGGTTTCTTTTTGTTATACCTATTTGTACAAATTGTTATTTAATGGTAGTTTCTATATATTATAGCTATTTGTACAAGTTGTCGTCTAATGGTCGTTTCTCTCTGTTATAGCTAAATGTACACAATGTTGTTTAATGGTAGTTCTGTTTATTATAACTATTGGTACAAATTGTCGTTCAATGGTAGCTTCTATTTTTCTATTTATTATAGCTATTCGTACAAATTGTCGTTTAATGGTACTTTTCTGCTTCATCGAATGTTGGACAGCCACCATAATTGGATATTATATAGTAAACGTTCCTGTCACTGATGATGATGGCGATGTCAGTTAAAATAGGGGTATTTACTATTTTTTTACATTTGTAGTAATCTATTAGTTATTTGTGTATATTTTCATTTAAGTATAAGTTAATATTTAGCATTCTAATATTACACTCGTGTCGGACGTAATTTTTATAATCTGACGCAGAGTTAACTTTCCTTTGCGATCGTAATCTGTTAAACGTTTGTCTGTCATATCTTTCTTTTAAGGGCAAAATTGTATAGTCTTGAAATGTTGTCTATCATGCCTTTTCATTTGATGTTTTCTTGCAATCTTATGTATATGTCTTTCTGTTGGAGCCATCATCTCTTGAAATGTTATCAATCGTGCCTTTCTCTTTTGGGGGACATCGTCTCTTGAAATGTTGTCTATCCTGCCTTTAGTTTTTGGAGGACATCATCTCTTGAAATGTTGTCTATCCTGCCTTTCTTTTTTGGAGGACATCGTCTCTTGAAATGTTGTCTATCATGCCTTTTTTTTTTGGGGGGGGGACGTCGTCTCTTGAAATGATGTCTATAATGCCTTTATTTTTTTGGAGTCATAATCCCTTGAAAATTTGTCTTTCGTACCTTCACTTACGAGTTCATCATCTCAAGAAATGTTATATCTCGTACCTTCCCTTATGAGACCATCATCACACGAAATGTTATATCTCGTACCTTTCCTTATGAGACCATCATCACACGAAATGTTATATCTCGTACCTTTCCTTATGAGACCATCATCTCAAGAAATGTTATATCTCATACCTTTCCTTATGAGACCATCATCTCACGAAATGTTATATCTCGTACCTTTCATTTTACAGCGATTATCGCATCCAATGTTGTATATCTTACCTTTCTTTTACAGCCAACATTTCTTGATAAGTAGTCTATAATACGATTGCCTTATCCTATCTATCCCTACATTAATTTGTACTGTTTATGTTATTTTCAACATACTGCCCCTAATGCGACTATTTTGTATAATGGAGAGGACTTAGGAATCCTTTCTGAGCTTGCTTTTTATCCATCTGCAAATAAATTATAAGTTATGGCAATCAGTTATGTTTAAAGCAATCTCAATGGCATCGAACTGTATGCCTCTTTTCTTTTGGATTTGAAAATTAACTGTGAATCACCGACGTCTTGTGTATTGCAAGAACCAACTGTATAAATATCATGAAGGAAACAGAGATCGCCCTGCCTGAACTAAATAAAACTCGATGGCAGAACGATAACATCTGACAGTATAGTAAAACAATATGCACAGTTCCCATTCCTATAATTAATTGTGGCTGATATTTCTGGACACAATTAAGGAACGTCTCACCTGCTCGCTGAAGCTGCAAACTTCCAATGGTATGCCACACTTAAAACAGACAGGAACTAAATAAGTTGCCTTTGATCAATAAAGTCTTTGTGAAAGGAACTATTTTTACTTTCATCACACAAATAGTGCAGCTACATAAAGATAAGACATAACTAATCGATACTTATCAATCACTCACACCTAGCAAATTATTAGCCTTTATAAACCATTTTGTCCGTCTATTGTTGGTATTCTGTCCACACAAAAGCCCGACCAGAAGTTTCGAGTGGAATGATGGCTACGATCAACGGGCATCTAAAGGTGATTTGCCGACCAGAATTTGCCACCAAAGGGTTAATTTGGTAAGAATTTTCTGCTAATTCTTTTGAAGTTTCTGAATACATTACGGTAAGAGTATAATTTTGAGCTTAGACTAGAAAGAAAAACAACCAATTACGTAGAGGATGAAATAAGGATTTATACTACAAATAAGATATCAGTAGAACATGTGTCATTAAAAGCCTAGGGAGTAACGTCTTAGCAATCGGGCCAACTAGAAACTTGGCGTAGAAATCCCACAATTCTTGACCTTGAATTAGAGCTAGAGGTTTTATTATTTCTGATTGGCTGATAGTAGAAACTCATTTTAGACTGAAGATCAGAATTATTATTGACTGTAAGGCCAGAACGACAAAAAAGGAGATGAAAACACAGAAGAAAATCAAGCCACAATATATGCTCACCTGTCCTTCTTACGCAGAAAATTTGAATTGTAGATTTTGAGGTTATTTGAGAGAACTTTAAAGGTCAGTTTACCGGTGTGCAAACGATTTTCCTTTAGAAAGAATAAGAAAAAATGTTTAAGTTTGATAAAAATAAAATTGATTCATGCAGCGTTTATATCAAACAAAAAATATAATTCTACAGTTTGATCCATAATGTATGACTTGTTTTACATGGATGTGAAGCAAAACCCTGATCTTTATGATAAGTTTCCAGCTTAACAACGACGACATACATCAATAAAGAGCATAGTTTTTTTGTCTAGCATTAGGAGTGATATATTAAATTTATCTTCTTTCATGTGAATTTGCCAAGTGTGGTGGTTTTAAAAATTTTTTTTTAGAAAGTTTCATTGTTTACTGACGAAACTTTTGTTGACTCTCTGATGGCTAAGTTGACCCAATGCCTTATTCTGTTGGAACTTAGGTCTAATAAATTATTACTTGTATACCATATTTGAATTAATGATGCCAGCAAGACATTGCATGCATGTTGTTTGCCTTATGCGATATGTGAATTCGTGTTCTTGTTAAAATTGCAATAAGGTGCCATCCTTTTGTAGATTTTAGTTAACATTTTAAACTTTTACACAGATTTCGCTGTGTGTACTGATTCGGACAAATATGTTTAATCAGCACACACACATACACACACACACACACATATATATATATATATATATATATATATATATATATATATATATATATATATATATATATATATATATATATATATATATATATATATATCTTTTGCAATTTTCTGAGACGCGATATATTCGTTATTTTATTTTACCTAAATTTTATAACCAAATCTGCAAGCTCCTATCATCGCCACACAAGACAAAGATAAAGAGGAAAAACATTATTTTTTAGGAACCCGATTGACTAGTAAATTTGTATACGCAAATACACCATGATCTAAACGTTGCCCGCTGAAGACTCATGGTCATCCATCATTTATAGATATAATGTTCTAGGTATTATTTTACATACATTCATACATGCATGCATACTTACATACATGCATGCATACATACATACATACATACATACATACATACATACATACATACATACATACATACATACATACATACATACATACATACATACATACATACATACATACATACATACATACATACATACATACACTCACACACATACATACATACATGCATGCATGCACGTACCCACACACACACACACACACACACACATACATACATACATACATACATACATACATACATACATACATACATACATACATACATACATACATACATACATACATACATACATACATACATACATACACGTATGTTCTCATCCATTGTGAGCATTTGCTTTTTAAGGCGCACACATGTCAGCAAAATGCTATATACACTAGTTTTGCTGATTGCATTTCCCCATTCACCGTACCTTTGCATTTTTTTTTGTTTGGGTTTCGATAATTTCAGCTTGCCTTAGCGTTTCAGAAATTTTTACTTGCTCCTTCCTTACAGCTTCAGTAATTTCAGCTTGCCCCATTGTTTGCGTTGGAGTAACTTCAGCTTGCCCCATTGTTTGAGCTGGAGTAATTTCAGATTGGTTTTTTTTTCTGATAGTTTGAGTAATTTCAGATTGCCCCTTCTTTAGAGTTTCAGTAATTTCAGCTTGCCCCTTCCTTAGTGTTTGAGTAACTTCATCTTTATCTTTCCTTAGAGTTTAAGCAATTTCAGATTAACCCTTCCTGTAAATTTGAGGTTCTTTTTCAGATTGCCCCTTCCTGTAAGTTTGAGTAATTTCAGCTTGCCCTTTCGTTTAAGTAATTTCAGATTGCCCCTTCCTGTAAGTTTGAGTAATTTCAGCTTGCCCCTTCCTTAGTGTTTGAGTAACTTCATCTTTATCTTTCCTTAGAGTTTAAGCAATTTCAGATTACCCCTTCCTGTAAATTTGAGTTTTTTTTTAGATTGCCCCTTCCTGTAAGTTTGAGTAATTTCAGCTTGCCCTTTCGTTTAAGTAATTTCAGATTGCCACCTCCTAAAGTTTCAGTAATTTCAGTTTGTCATTGAAGTGTTCTACCAAGTGTATTATTTCAGCTATGTTTATTTAATATCGCCAGTGTGTGTCAATCATCATCCTTTGAACAACGTAGCTGAACCTATGCATATACAGTTGGATAATGTGTTCAATCATAAACTCTTTCATTGATGCGTTATGAAATATTGTTTACAAGACATATGTACAGTCCATTGTAATCCAATAAACATCATCACACGCTCGGTTTGGCTTATGCTTAATATAAACCTCCCCCGCTCAAATGTTTTAACTTATCAGCATCCATTCTATCAGTAATTAAAAACAGTTTCGATGAAAATATGTTCTCTATTATAGGATAATTAGTAAGAATTAATGTGAAAATTATTCTCTCTTCTAGCTGTTCCTCAGCTGTGATTAAACTATTTATGCAAAACCTATTCCAGTTCTTAATATAACATGTAAAACAGATCAATTTGTATGTTCCTTTAATTGTTTCCCGCTTGTAGTCGGTGATATATTACTGCTGACGTTTCTTTATCAATGGTTTTGCTGATAATATCTTCATGTTTCTTTATCATAAGATTTAACGGTGATTACTATATTAGACGCTTCTATCTTCTAATTGAATGGTCAAAATTCTTGTTCAGATTAATAGCGTCTCTTTAGAAATTTTAATTTAGCATATTAATCAGCTGGCAATGTGATTAATACTTTTTGACAGGACTCACCCGCGCGAAGGTAATTAGAACCCCCAAAACTGTCAATACACTAGATCTGTTCAATGTCAAGCTACAAAGCGAATTCCTTGCTTAATTACTATTTCGCGTTTCAAGTGGACACGATTTGTCCGAAAAAAAGAGAGCACACAAATTTCTATTCATCAACCGATTTACCACAAATATATGTCAGGTACTTCAAAAATAACGAGATATATTCATGAAATATGAAATAATTTGAGTTTCTTCATATGCTTTTAGATGGTTCATCGTTTGGTACCATCCATGTTTACAATTAGAAAATAGATTTATTGATCACCAGGAATTTAATCTTCCTGCCATAATTAAAACCTTTTACTCCACGATATACTGTAGCATTTTAAAACGAAAATGTTTCCTTCAATAACGACACAAGAGACCAAAGTTAGGAATCAGAACTTGCTGAGAAAAATTTTTTGGCAACCGTTTTTGTTTCTTCCAAAATGGCGCCCAACTGAAGTTGCGAACCAGAGGCGCAATTAAAATGGGTCTCAGTTTAATGATTGTTTTAAAAAAAAGTCCTCCAACTTACACTCTTTTAGTACAATTGACTGGACAAGCGATGGAATATTAGGAGACGATAATTGAAGCAGAAGTGAAATCTTATAATTCTGGAGCTAGTGTATAACATCATTATGCGATACACTGTTTACTCGGAAAAGTTCGATTAGGTGTATACATTTAATTTTTTAAGCATCGGAAAAGATGCATTTACATCTTCAGTACATTTACGATTAATTATCATGATATCGCTATCGTTACATTTGGCAATGATATTCATCCGTTTCGAGAACAAAGTCTTGTCACACTTGAGTTAGACGTGTCTGGTACGTTCTGGCACATTGTGCATTCAGTGCAGGGTTAACTAGCTAATTTAGTCAAGAAAAAGAAAATGCTGTCTCTGTGATGCATTATTTAAAAAAGAGTAATGACATAAATAAATCCAAATACAAGACATTGAAATATAAACATTTACAATGTATTTCTAAATTACATGTCTAGCGCAGCTTTAACTGTCTAGCATTTTATGTTGCTATAATGCGATTTTTCTCTGAAAAAGGCACCGTTCAAACAAATAATTACAGTCAACCAATCACAGTGGAGTAAATTTAGCACACTACCATTGCAGTTACCTGGATATAGCATTTTAAAACATCTGGTACAAACATAGACAAAATCACCTTGTTTTCACGAACTCCTTGTTATAACGTATATCTCATGAAATATAATTGTGTTCGAGTTGTATTAAGGACAAAAATAGTTATTACCCACATGAAAACTCTCATAAATCCGAGATAAAGACACAAAACGAGGTCTTCTTTAATACACTTAAGTGGTATGTTCACGAACATTTATCCCCTTTGTCAGTGTGATTTGCCAGAAATACCACGTATATAAATTAAGGAAAGCAATACGGCTTTATGTGATATCGTCTGTCCGACGGCTTAATTCCCATCCTTCGCTCGCCTGAGTAGAAGCCTACCTGTTAATAAGATGCCTACCTGTTAATAAGTACTTCGATTTTTGTTCTTCTTCAGATCCCTGTACTGAACTGCTGGTCACCTCAAGGAACGAATCTTTGGATGAATTGTATTTCATGAACAGTCAAGAAAATTCACAGTCGATGTAAATTGGACAGTATAAACCAAGTTTTCTTTACGCCCGTTTTACGGAACCATTAGAGCTCTGTCTTCGACATGTTGGGTCA
>JAEAOA010001799.1:665000-687500 GCA_016746295.1 Potamilus streckersoni | reverse complement strand
TTTGCCAAAGTCTCCATTCTATGCTGATGCGTCCGCCTTGTTTTGACCACTAGTCTAATCCCCTGCTTATAATGCTCCCTACGATGCACTCCGCTATACTATACTAGGGAGCATACTAAGCAGGGAACCAGACTATTTGCCTACCAGCTATCGATTGGATATTGCGGTCAGTTGATCACCCGCCACGTGATCAAAATTCCGTGCAAATTACAAAGTTCGCCGAAGTCTCCATGAAATGGTTTATAGAATACTAGGCCGCCCCGTCACAAAACATTGCTCCTCAGTTCAGATATCAAATGCTACTGCATTTATGAAACACTCGAAATATTTAAATGCATTCTGTAGATTGGTCAGAAAACATTGGAGTAGAGTCTGGAGTCGGGTAAAGTTTTACGATGCGGTAGCCAGGCTCGTTGCGACATAATGGGCATTTCCTTATGCTGTCAATCAATGGCTCTTCTGCCATACCTTCACGTAAAAATGATAGAAAATATTATGCATAGTTTTTCATACCAACTGTGGGGTACATATTTTTGCATGATACATTAGCTACCCGGTAACGGAATAGTAAGTACTGAATCAAGTAAATACATAATAGGTCTGCTCACGCTTTGGTCAAAGAAATGATTTCTTGTTTGAATGTACTTTGCAATTTGTAAGTACCTACCAATTTGAATGAAGAAAATTGCTTTTGAGGAAATATACTTTGCAATTAATATTAAATAATTTTATCTACATAGCAACGTATTGTTAATTAGTTGTATCTACTTAACAACGTACTATTAAATATTGTATCTACTTAGCAACATATTATTACATATTTGTATCTACTTAGCAACGTATTATTGAATATTGTTATATATTTATGAACGTAATTTTCAATAATTGTATCAACTTAAGAACGTATTATTAAAAGTTGTATCTACTTGGCAATGTATTCTTAAATAGCGAAACAACTACAAAATAACATACCACTGCCAAAGGCTTGCGTCATTAGTTGAATTGTGTTGGTCATTTAGGTCTAATATCCCTCTCTTTGTTCGACCTCTCCAGTGGCCTAAGTGGTTAGAGCGTCTATACCGGGTGCGGGAGGTCGCGGTTTCGAACCCTGGCCGAGTCATACCAAAGACTTGTAAAGATGGTTCTAGCAGCTGCCTTGCTTGGCGCTCAGCATTAAGTAGTTAATGTTAGGACTGGTCGGCCTGGTGTAAGAATAATTTGACTAAATAGAATACTATGCTTACCTGTCTGCTGCATGACACCCAGTGCTAAACATCACTATAAAATGTCACCTTGCAGAAATCGTAGTGATATGACTGAAATTTTTTTAAAGCTACGTAAACTCCAAATCAAACAGACACACAAACATATATACACATACACAGACAAACAGCTATACACAAACCTCTGTTCCTATACTTAAATGGTTTTAAATATTCATACCTAATGCAATACAAATTATGTAATCAGTACACGTCATGAAAATTCACATGGTCATAATATCAAATATTATTTAGCGAACTGTCCACGAATATCCAGAGCAAACACCGTCATATGGGACAAAAAGTGAAAAGAAATATTTTCTACTATGAGTGTTATGTCAATGGATGGTCATCGCAATTTCTGTACTGGTGATACATAAATTGGGAACGTTTATTTTATTTTAAGGTAGACGATGGAAAATCATCGATCTAATTAAATAAAAAATATTTTTTAAAATCCTAAATTGTGCTAATCTAAGAATATTTACCAGAGCATATTAATATTAGATCTTAACGTCGGTTACCTTCAGAATCCAGCCTTCCTGACACGTCTATATACACTAAAGACTAAAAAAATAGCCTCAATTGACAAAATTAGATAAGTTTTCGTATAATTTGTCAAGGTTTCCGAAATCATAAAACGGAAGCCTTCAATCGCAATCGGTGCCAACTGTATCACTTTAAAGAGCCAAAGGGAAAAATAATAATAATAAATACAAAAATAAATTAAAAAAAGCAAAACAATTGGTCAGTTGCCGGGTCTACCCCACATAAAAACCATATTATTATTACTATACTAGCCCGTAATAACAAGTTGTTTTCCTTTAAGTGTAGAATGCCTTCTAGCGCAACATCATCTCCACTATTGAAACGCTCAAGTCCTTTTATCGCGGGGTTTACCTCATAAGAATTGGGCGTGCATGAGACATCTGATTCGGCCGAAGTGGAAGACTTGAATGTCAGCTGTTTGAGAAAGTTGTGAGTCATCTGGACCTTTCTGGAAGTATCCACAGTTGAGATCGAGGAGATCTATGAACGAGAACATGTACGATCTTGGTGTGGCGATCAGAACCACCTTACAGGCCTGAGTTCTGACTTTTTAGATCACTCTCGGAATCAGAAAATAATTAAGGGAAGGCGTTTCTTTATATCCCGCCTCAACTAAACAACAAATCATCCAGTTCTTGTGCTACAAGGTCTTCGACCTGCGATACTGAGGAAGGAGGCTTGTGGTTCCACCTGGTTGCTAAGATATCGACAAATAAGCACAAATCCAGTGGAGAACTGAAGGATGGAAAGATTATGAGGTGTATAGAGTCTGGCCTCTCCTTGATAACGGATTAACTTCGATATTAGGCTTTCACGACATTTGTCTGATCTGTACACAGATTCAATGCGAGGAGCAACAGCGATATGTTCCTAGTCCAGGATGTAGAGATCCAGTCGTTTAGACTACCCCTCTTCATCTGCGGTGGTTATAGACCATCAGGGCATTGTCCAACATAATGCGGGTAACTTTGTGAAAATGAAGTTATACCAAAATTGAAAGTCATTGATTATGGCCTTCGTTTCCAAGATACTTAAGTAAAAAGTCCACTTTTCCTGTTCATAGTTTCGTATGCGCCTTCCCAATCCAAGATTCGGTTGTAGTTTCTCCAGGGAGAATGATGCTTATAGTGATTGTCTCTCTTGATGTAGGAAGTGTCTAAGCGACCGAAAATGAGTACCACTGAGCTGAAGGCGACACATATAATCGGCTTATAAAAAAATGGGTTAAGATGAAGAACGTGAGGAAGGGTTGAACAGGTGCAATACCTTTCTCGTGGAAGTCTACGTCTTTATAGGATCGATTTGGTGAGTTCAGCTATGAGTAACATGATTTTGCAATGAAGGCATACTAAATTGAGATGAGTCAGGAAGAGTCGAATGCTGAGATCTCCACAATCACAAAAATATGAGAAGAGGAACATTAAGCTGTTCGAACTTGTCGTCAAGGTGACACTGAAGAGGTCTGATGAAGTCCACTGCTTCAGTAAAGGCTGAGGTTAATTGCATTAAACTGATAACTGTCTCTTGGAACGTATATCGCGATATTAAAATAGTCGCCTTTGATACCAGAATTTACTTCGTCTCACATTAGAGAAAACTTTTCATTTCCATCCTGAACCATGTTGCGGCTGTAAATATGCCAACCATCCTGAACCATGTTGCGGCTGTAAATATGCCAACCCTGTTCAATTCTTTGACATGTAAGCTACTTTTTTTGTCTTCAGTACCAGGTATAGTAGTAAATTGAAGGATGGCGACTTTGTTCATGAGTATGTCATAAACAATCGCATGCAGATCAATGTTTGGATCGCCTCTGCAATTTTAACGCCTACTTGAGATCATTTGATACCACCATACATGATGTGGACGGAAGAAAAGAAGGTTGTGTGATCGAAAACTTGCATCACACATTCTTAGCTAATAAAGCGGTCGATCCATGCGTGATGAAAACAAAGGAACTCGGAGGTTACAGAGATGTTGTACACATTCCACAGTAGTAAGTAGTCACTGGCGTTTATTTTCGGGCTCGGAAAAGGAAACTAAGTATTTATTTCCTTTCATTTGATTGCTTTTGATATTGTGATGACTGTTACCATCAAACTTGCTGTTGAGGTCGAAACGCCTGCTTTTGATTGGATTTCATTTGTCCAACTGATGACGGTCCTTTTGTCTTTGGATCTCGGACGGAAGTGAGCGAAAATGGAAAGGTGAAGAAACATCGGGTTGAAAAGTTAATTGTTTGCTTACATGCATTATATGGTCTCCAAATGCAGAGGTGAACAGAAAGTAACACATCGTAGTGTCAAGGAGAGATGGAGCTTGAATGAAGATGAGCGAAGTGTCAAGTCCCACTAAACCCAGATTATGCGCGATAGTGTGTTGCCACTGGGTACTGGTTACGCGCTTTCTCTGCAAGTCTGAAGATTGCAAGTTAATCCAAGTAAAGTTAAGACGCAAACAATAAAATATTTATCACCATCTCCGATATTACCTGAAACAAATGACGTTCCGTTTCATAGAAAAGCAGGACAATCACATTCACAAACTCATTATGTCTATGTGTTGGGTGTCTGATTTCGCTTTTCTGCATACTATCATATGTGAAAAGTTACAGACAGCTGGCTTAAACTGGCAGGACCTGCTCTGACACTCTACACTATATAATTACATAAAAATAAATTACTCTTGGCTATCGAACATGGGGCTATGTATTCTGTCGCAGTGAATAGGCTAATGAAAGAAAACTTCGAGCTACCTAAAAGTGAAGGCTTTGTTGATGAAATCTACTGATATGCTGACAGAAAGAAAGTAAATTGGAATTATAAAGATGAAATAATCATGACTGGGTATTTATCGATCTGTAAATTGTTACCTAATTACTCATAAAGTAAATAAAGTTCGCAGTTGTTACCCAACCACGATCATTTAATCTATTATAAGGAATACAGCTGGTCATCACTACGTTACAAAATATTATACTAGAGAATGGCATGGCTCATTTTCTCCGCCGCATTTTATAAAGGTTACAAATGTTTAGTTGACACTGTATATATTAAAAGTATTCTGCATCACGTTTAATGCATTGGTTTGCGTTTATAAGTGTTAACCTTCTGTGAAATTCATCTCTGTTTGATCACAGTTCATAAGGATGTCTCTCTCTCTCTCTCTCTCTCTCTCTCTCTCTCTCTCTCTCTCTCTCTCTCTCTCATCTCAGTGGTTTTCTGACCCATCTTTACGTTTTAATTGCACTGATAAGTACACCTAATCATTCGATCAATCAATCAATCAATAATATAAGTCTGATGTATTCTATGGTAATACGAACCGTTTCTTTCTCCTGGTGGTAACCTGTTTATCAAAGCATTGCTGCATTTTATCTACTACGTATTCAGTATCGACGACTATGTTACGCACGTGTAAATTATAGGGTATGCCTAAATTTATTAGAAGATTAAATTACTTGAGAAATTCAAAATAAACTAACCAAATTCAATATTTATTAGCAGGATAATAACTCAATAAATTCCAAATTTTACAAACTGAAATGTAACGCTCGTCGTGGTAAATATCATCTTTAAATGGAACGGATGATGAATAGATTGATTCCCCTTCATTTATCCATGAATTTAATTTCGACTATTCAAACTATATAAACACCTAAACATAATATGTCCTTTAAACGTGCATATGCAAACAAATGTTAGGAGACTTCGCAAGGGTTGTATGTTCTTTAAATTCGAGGTCTTCTTTTGGCTACGGTTTGTATGTTGTAACCAAGCTCTTCTTGCTTCTCACATTACCATTTTAGCTGACATTTGTGTTATAAAGGATCGACTTCTTGCTTTTAGGTAAATAACACAATTTTTGGTGTCTCTCTGAGGCAGGACATTTTTCACATTCTTTGAATTTTGTTCTAGATCACAGTCTTGCATTTTTCGCGTGTTCTGTATTTTCTCGATGAAAAACATGGTGAGTTCATTGTATTGTCTTAACTTCAAATGGTCGTTCTTCCTTTAATCTCTCGAGATATGGAAGTTTGAGAAAGTTTAACAGTTCACACTGTGTAAGATCGAACACTTTGAAGATTAGCTAAGTCCACACTGCGTGTGTAATCGAATGTTTTGAAAGGCATTCAAAGTATCATAGTATAGGATCGAAAGTTTTTAAAGCGATTACAGTTCGACTGCATGGAAACTCGCATGTTTTAATTACTATTGTAGCATACACTGTTCGAGAGATCCAGTGTGGTGAAGACCATTGATGCTTTTAATCAGTATGTGATCGGATGTTACGAAGACTTATTGTAGCTTACACTCTGTAGCTTACACTCTATTGTAGCTTACGCTATTTGTGAGCTCGAAAATTGTGTTAAGTATCGCAGATTACAGGGATTTTCTGTACTGAATAATATTATGGTTCTGCGTATACGAGAAATGTCTTTAAAAATTTAAAAAAAATTGACTATGCAAGATACAATTTTCTTAATAGTATTGGAGTTCACATAGAATGTTCGAATGGTATTATAGTTTACATAGAATGTTCTCGAATAAAATTGTAGTCTACATAGAATGTTCGAATAGTATTGTAGTTTACACTATTGTTTGAATAATATTGTAGTTTACATGTAATATTCTAATAGTATTGTAGTTTGCATAAAATGTTCGAATAATATTGCAGTTCACATAGAATGTTCGAATAGTATTTTAGTTTACATAGAATGTTCGAATAATATTGTAGTTTGCATTCGAATAATATTACAGTTCACAAAGTATTGCTCTTTACAGACTATTTTAGATATCATATTTTGATTGTTGCTACCCCATGTGAGATCAAAAGTATCATTTCTAGCAGATCGTACTACACTGCTTTTGATTGGAATCAATATTTGGAATAAAACTGTAGTTTACATTGCATACGGGATCAAATATTTGGAAGAGTTACTGTAGTATGCACTGCATATGTGATCAAATATATGTAATAGTTTTGTAATTTACACAGCATACGGGATGAAATATTTGGAATAGTATTGTAGTTTACACTGCATACGGGATCAAATGTTTGGAACACTATTGAAATATACACTGCGTACGGGTTAAACTATTTGGAATAATATTGTAGTTTTTACACTCCATACGGGATCAGATATTTAGAGTTCACATGATATATTGGACCATATATTTGTAATACCAATGCAGCTTACACGTTATATACGATTGGCAAGTAGTGAAATTCATACTACACGTGGGTCCGAATGTTTTGAAAATTATTCGAGTTCACACTATATTTTTAAAATTACGCAAACAATATAAATTATTGGTAAAATGTTTCTTATACTTTTTAACCAAATTCATTTATTTGCACATGTGGAAAATGCTTGATTGTGTTTACATATAGACGTTATATGTAAAGCAAGAAAAGGAGCATTACCTTTCAGACAATTACATTTGGCCGAAATCACCTGACTTGACACCGTTTTCTATGTACGAAGTTATGTCCCTTTAACTACTTGACAACAGTGTGAAATATCGTGCTACCTTGTATTTTGCTTTGGCCGTCAAAAAAAAAAACAACAAAAAACTAGTTTACAAAATGTCAAATAGTTAATTAGTTAATCCGATAACGTTCTCTCAAATCGCTAATGTTTGTTATGATGGTGAATAAATCCAATTGAAACTAAGGCGAACAAGTGTGGTGGGAGTGGTGTGCTAAAGAGAGAATTTAATTATCAAAGCTGTGATTCAGAAGCAAGTTTGGTGTATCATGAAACTAAAACCTCCTTTTCCTTTGTAAGTACCAGATATATTTCATGATTTGGTATAAAATAGACTTACTTTGCCAATCGTTCAAAGATCATATTTTTGTACAACACAATAAAATACATCCGGTGTTAACGTATAAAAAATGTCCCGCATAATAAAACTTAGTTGTGAGTGAACCACGTAAAAAAAGAATAAAATAATTAAATTTTTTAAAGCTTTAGAAGACACAAGAACTATGGAATTGGTTTGGATTGAATATCTAATTCTTTATCGCCGTAATGATTGATATGTCATAGAATGCTGTGATGTTAATCACAAACCAGGAGGCATAGAACGAAATATTTTACGTTGCTACAAATTCAGGGGTGGTCTTGTTTGTTTATTGTGTTTTCTTGCTTACGAGATTGTTTGGTTCATTTTTGTTTAATTTTATAATATTGAAAGTAATTCAACAATTACTTTGATTTTTATTTATAAATTGCAAAAATGGTTATTCAAACGTTTTATCAATAGTGCTACCATACTGATCCCGATTTGCTTTTTCTTCAAGTAGGATAACTAAAAGTTGGCGTCAACCCACCCTACTCCACCCCACCCCCAAATTATAAAGCCAAAACTATTGTTAATAAAGTTTCGTACTGCATATTGTACTTCCTGCTTAAAGGATTAAAGGAGAATTGTAATTGCCATCATGCCATAATAGCTAAGATCTTGCACGTTCTTCATTAGGGCTGTTTTAACCGCTTTGTTCCACTTTTTAAAACCACGGGTAAAGGGAAATAACTCGCATGAGCTAATTCACCACTCCACGTTAGATACATACGAAAATCGACGAATCGCGGAAGCAATTCTAGTTCCAACTCTCTCTCTCTCTCTCTCTCTCTCTCTCTCTCTCTCTCTCTCTCTCTCTCTCTCTCTCTCTCTCTCTCTCTCTGTATGTATATATATATATATATATATATATATATATATATATATATATATATATATATATATATATATATATATATATATATATATATATAATGATTCATGTTTAAGACACAAAAAAATTGGTAGCAGCAGGGGCCAATATAGTTGCTAGCGTACTTGCTTATTTCAGTTTGTAGATATTTTCAAGTTTTAGCATATATCATGTATTTTGCTAAACTTAGAAATATAAGGATTAAATTTTCAGGACCGTAACTGCAGAAGGCTCATTACAAGTGGCCAGTATAGCCGTCAGAAGGACATTCATTGTCCTACATGGGTCTCATTTCAATCACCATGTGTAAATATTTACCTGACGTAGTGACCAGGCCTGGAATTAAGTATAGCTAAATAAGCTGGAGGGCATGGCTATCCAATCCACTAAACAATTTTGATGCCGCTTTTTAATTTGGGCTTATATTCCTTACAATGAAAGTCCAGCTATTGTTGTCCAAGGAGGATAATGGGCAGGGAAATTTGAACGTCTCACCTTTCACCTTTGCATTTGTAGAATACTTGCCAAGCTGGCCATGACAGTAAAACCTTTAATCAGCAGATATAGACCTTCCCACACAAAACCTCGACACTGATTTTTTTTTAAAGCAGCAGCATGAACTAAGTAACAACAACAACAACAACAATGATGATAATAATAATAATAATAATAATAATAATAATAATAATAATAATAATAATAATAATAATAACAACAACAGAAACAACTCCGTTGAGTATCTATTAATCTCTATTTTTTTATTATTAATATTATTATTATTATTATTATTATTATTATTATTATTATTATTATTATTATTATTATTATTATAAAATCGATAGGAGCAATAGGAGTTTATTTGTAAATTAGCTAACATCAAATAAATGACCAATTACAGTTGTGACTGAATTTTTTCCTCAGTGAACAATAGTCGTCACCGCTCGTGGAAGATCTGGATATGGTGATTGTAGACCTACGCTTGTATGATTGTAGATTAAACCATATCAAACTATCTGTACCTGTAATCTTTGATAAACAGATTGATCATAGGACCATGAACAGCAAACATTAATAGACTAGTCACTTATAATTTTATTAATAGCCTTTTTATAGGAGAAAATATTTTGGCACGATTCAATGATTCATTTCAGTCCATATCCTTTATGCTTATTTGTTTTGCATCGCCTCTCCAATATCATTCCGATGAGCATTGTTCAAAATGGACGGTGTCATTCAGATTTATATTGAAGCCGCGGTAGCTTCGGGCTCGTAATCCAAGGTTCGATACTAGCCAGGCCAGCTCGGGTTGGCTGCTTCGGTGTATCCTTGGGAAAGATAATTCTCGTTTTCTTGGTATATTTTTAGAGTAAATAATGTGTTAAAAGTGCCATCAAAACAAACAAAAACCAAAGTGAACTGTGGTTAGCTACTATGAAAGATGTTACCACCTTCAGAATGTTCGCTGTTGACATGCAAGTCTATATTGTTGCTATCTTTTATCTTGGCATTGATCGGTTTTCTAGGGTCCAGGACAGCAGTGTGGTCTAAGACGTCTTTATAGATCACAAACTTCTCACCTCTGTCTGCGTTGGTTCGAATCTCAGGTTCGGCCAGCGTAGGTATGTGAGAAATATTGCTGTTAATATTTAAAGGTTCTTGCTCCACAAATATACTGACTGCCATTTGTAGCCTATCAAAACAGAATGACCAATGCGATGCCACATTATTTGATACAGTACACGGTATGTCTAGAGTACATGTTTACCATAAAATGTTACTTTCAGAATTAAACATTAGATTGTTGCGATTTTCATGTGAAATATGATTACTGGATGCAAAATTTCCCACATTTACTGCAAAACATTTGTGACCGGATATTTGCAGTATTTGATTTGGACCAATCAACTGTACAGAAGACGTAAAGAAATTTCATTTTGGGTCAGATTTACATTCCATATATACTGCGTAAATGTGCTGTTGTTGGATAAAGTTCTGTCAGTAAAGAGACCATTTATTTCCAGATTTTTCTGTAAACAGAGGTAGGTTTATTTACTTCTGTAAGTTAGCATTTAAACCACGCTTGTACATACGGTGGCTTATGTATCTCTGTTACAGATATACCACACCTCCTCCGCCCCGTCACCTGCTATCAAATAAATAATACTCTTAGATTTACTTCTTAATGTTGTTCTTGCCTTGTAATTTACGCCATTTTTTCTTATCATGACATTGTTATTTATGACATAACAAACCCCTGTGGGGGTAACATTCCCATATTCAGAAAGTTGAGATAATTTGTCCCCACTTTTTTTTTCGCGAGTCGAGTTTTAAAAAATGGCCGCCAAAAATGTTCATTGAAAACAAAACATTCCAGAGAGCGGGGTTAAATTTTTTTCCCACGATTTCAGCTAATCGGTAATAATGTCATGGGCTTATTTGGACCAATCAGAATCACATAAAGTGGTATTTTAACGTTTGGTAATATCACAAATATAAAACGTCACAAACTATATAAAAACTATACATATTTATGTGATATATATATAACGTTACGTAAGTATAAAATGTTTCATAGGTAGAAAACGCTTTTATCTTAAGTGATCTACCCATCTCTTCTTCCGTCACACATTTATCTAGGTGTGTCTTTATTTCTGTACCCTGACAGTCTGTTAGTATGCATCGTTATCAATATGTGTCTGTAATTTGACTGAATATGTCTCTCTTTCTCTCTGTCATTTTTGGAGTAGATATATGTCTTAAGGCCAATTCGTCAATACAATATGAAATTTCTTTACTTGTGTCCTGAAACGGTGTTATATTAATTTATTTATATCGCATCGTATAACAATGACAGTTTATATATAAAGAGTACTTTGATGGAACCTGCGATATATATATATATATATATATATATATATATATATATATATATATATATATATATATATATATATATATATATATATATATATATATATATATTAGATTTTATAATCATTTCATTGGAATCACTTTTGTTCACATTAATGTGCTTTAGTGTTTTTATAATTTAATAAAATCTACAATGTAATGAAAGTCACTGATGACTTTGCAATTGTACTAACCTGGAATCATTGTATTCTAGTCAGAACTCTTTATTTCAGCAACTTTTTATTGTTGTCTGAACCCAGTCAGGAAATAATTTTATGATACTTTCAACAAATTATTACATCTAAATTCCTCACATATTCCAACTTTACACCGAAAATCTGATTAATTCTCATGGCAGATTATGACTTTGACAACTGTATTGCTTTGGTAAGGTGCATTTTTGGCACCAGATGCTTTAAAGACCAACAAGCTACATTTGCCATATCTCCCTTAATTATATGAATATTTCAATGCATAAAACATTATTTCTAATAGTTTTTCTGAAAATTCGTTTCATATGGGGAAAAAATATTTTTTAAAGATAATTTGAAAAAAGTTAGAAATATTAACGACTTTAAATATATAAATTTATAGTTTAGAAAGTAAGAAAATAGAACAAACAACTGCCAAAGTTTGGAAGGCAAAATTGACAACTCTGTGACGTTCAAGACAACTGATAATTAGTGCCTGCCTAACATGGACAGTGATGCAGGATGCCTCGTGGTGATGATCGTGGTAAAATGCAATACACACATTTAGATGTCTACAGAAAGACTGACAATTGCCATATACCGGCTTTATTTTGACCCGTACTCAGCCAGCTGTTAGGAACGATTACTCATATCACCCATAAATGAGACCAGCACCTTGCTTTATAACAAAATGAAAAACCTTTTAATGTCAAAACAATTAAAAAGTGACCTTTGAAAAGAAACTACAGTTCCATAGCGGTTATACCTCTTTGAACACTGGTGCAAGATCTGATCTCACTGGTGAAGAATTAAATTATTTGATGTCGATATGAGTATGAAATAATCTTCTGACTTTTGTATGCTGTATTCGAATTGTAATGACAAGACTTTCAATGATATCATCACCAGGCTGCAATGGAATATCTGAGGTGATAAAATTATTTCACCATTACCCCAGTACCAGTCGAGACCTAACAAGAAATAATGTATATTTATTTAATCTCGTTAATTATAATCGTGCAAGTTATTGAAGTCAATATATACTTCATATGAAGATTTCAAAATTATATTTAATGTGCAAACATGTGAAAGCATGAAACTTTACATAGTTACTCAGATGTATAAATCAGTGAACATGTACTAAAATGAGCATTTATCTTCAGACTATATCATGTTTCCAGAATTATATTTGCCTAAGTATCTTTACCATTTACAGGTCAAATAACTAATGATGAACACAAACTACAGTCGAAGAGGGGCGATTTAATCATTTGCACAGTGAGGTTTAAGATGGTAGGAGAGGATTGTTCAATCATTTGAGCAGTTAGATTAAAGATGGTGGGAAAGGGTGTTCAATCATTTGCACAGTGATATTTATGATGGTAGGAGAGAGGCGGTTAATCATTTTCACATTTAGATTTAAGATGGTAGGAGAGGGGGAGGTTTAATCATTTGCAGTGAGGTTTAAGATTGTAGGAGTGACGTTGGTTAAATCATTTGTTCATGTTTAGTAAATAATAGTATGCATGGAGGATGGGCGGCACAATAGTAAACAAAATGATATTGCCAAAAGGAATCTGATTTAATATCGAAATAATATTTATGGGTTTCTGGATTTAAGCAGATAACATTATCAGTTCATGTTATGCCATTTGAAAATTCAGTTAGATCCATATGAAGATATACGTCATCCCGATGTGAAGTGAGATTAAATTCTGATCCCATGATTCCTAAATAAGAATAAAGATAAACAGTATGTGTGACATCTAACTACGTGCTTTGTAAGATTGCTCGTAACGGTTAATTCATATTCTGTATTTGAACACTCGTGGCATATATTTAAGAGTACCGGTCAACGTTTCTCGGTTTCAATGCTTTATCTTAACATGATATCTGCTTCACCAACATTGGCTTACTAAAGTAGTGTCAACGAAAATTAACAATATGGAGGAAAGCATTTTATGCTGGACTTAATTTATTTTTTGGGTTAATATGACACGTAGAACAGCACAGCTCATATATTTCATTGTAACACCTCATTTTCTGACACTTTCAAATGGATTCGTACAATGAAAGAGTGGATCATGTTGTATATTCTTCTCTTCTATCTTTACAATAGGTTCTTCATCTTTGAATTCACACTAGGTTCTCAATTTCTGTCTTCTCATTAGATTCTTCACCTCTGTATTCCCATTAGATCCTTGATTTCTGTCTTCTCGTTAGGTTCTTCATCTCAATCTTCTCATTATGTTCTTAACTTCTGACTCCTCATTAGGTTCTTCACTTCTGACCTCTCATTAGGTTCTTCACTTTTGTCTTCTCGTTAGGTTCGTCATTTCTGTCTTCTCATTAGGTTCCTCTTCTCAGTCTTCTCAATAGGTTCATCTTCTCTGTCTTCTTATTAGATGCTTAACAATCTTCTCATTAGGATCTTTATCCGTCTTCTCATCCTGTTTTCGTCTGTTTCTTTGTATTAGGTGCTTTATCTATCTTCTCATCAGGTTGTTCATCTCTGTCTTCTCGTTAAGTTGTTCTCTATCTTTTCATTAGATTCTTCATCTTTGTCGTCTCATTAGGGTATTAATCCCTGTCTTCTTTGTTGGTTCTTTATCACAAGTCGTCTCTTTAGGTTCTTCCTTTCAATATTCTTGTTAGATTTTCATCTCTATCTACTCATTAAGTTTTTCTTCTTTATCTTTTCATTAGATTCTTTGTCTCTATCTTCTTATCAGGTTCTTCATCATTGTCGTCTCATTAGGTAAATTATATCTACATGTATAAACAACCATTGTAAGTTAGATTAGCATAAAACTTTGACTAGACTCATGTCTTCGTGTATTTTAAACAAAGCCCCATTTACCCCTACCAACTCCACCCCGAACGACATCAGGTGAAAAGATAATTAAAACAAAAACGAAACGAGTAAAATATCTATAATATCGGGTAACTTCATTATGAGATAACAGTTGTAATTTCAAGCTTTATAAAAACTCAATGTTAACAATTTTTTAAATTGTTTTACTTGAGTTTAGTTTTGTCAGAATATCAGATTAAAGTTTTTATTTTAATGATAATTAAAAGGAGTTTGCGTTAATGTTCTCAAAATGAAATATTTTAGATGTCAAGTACCTTCCATTTTAAGAATTCCTGACAGCGGTCAGACCGCCATTAATTTTCCAATATATTACACATATATTTCTCCACATTGAAGACACAACAATGTTCCACTCACACTACGAATCCTACGTATGATTGTACCAATAAAAACCATTGCATGAACCATGACTTCAGCACTTGTCCAGCATAATTACATTTAGCAGTCAAGTTTCAGTTTTTGATAAAACAAAACATAGGTTGTGATTTACTATACTTTACTTTTTAATATACACTTCTGCCTCATTATTTTCGTAACCATTATGTTCTTATTCAGCTATTCCATGGTTAAATTTCAATGTCTGCTTTGAATATTACACAACGAAAGGCAGGGTGAAATAAAATATCTAAATTTAGCAACTTAATTTTGTATCAACCATGAAGCACGCTATTATAGTCTGATAACATTTAAAGGGTTAACACAACAACATGGTTCCAGCGCAAGTTATTTAGACAAAACAAGATACAACTAATTACAACGAGAGGGAAGTAATCATTTTTCTGAGAAGAATGGTTAAAGTCTTGCATTTTCTTGTTTCAAAGACACTGTGAATATATGCTATACGTATTATGACTTCGTGGCTGTAGTAACCTATATTTATTATGGCACTAATTATGAATAGTTTTAGAATAATCTGGTTTTGTTTACCATTTATACTTTTTGCAAATTCAAAACATTAAAACAGCAAAGTAAGTTGTCATGTTGGACAGGTCTGATATAAGAAATATTTAGAATCCCTGATGCAATGAATTTAAAACCGAACCATATACCAACAGTTCTTTCATACTTTTCGTTCGTTCCCGCCTTCTTATTTCCTCTTATTTTCATGACGTATTTTGTTTTCTTGATTATTTATGTGCCTGATGCATTTTGTTGTTCGGATTTTGCGTATGGTGTATATTCTATTTGAGAGTTTACAATATCTTTGTCTGTTAAGATCAGTGAGACGTTACCGTGGTTTCTTTTTGTACCAACACCCTTGCCACTAGACAAGTAAAATTTCTTTGCGACATTGGGTGCTGCTTAACCCTTTAGGACTTTGGGTCTTTCTAAACCCTTTGGGACTTTGGAATTGGCTAAGCCATTTGGGAATTTGGAACTGGCTAAGCCCTTTGGGACTTTGGGTCTGGCTAAGCCCTTTGGGACTTTAGGTCTGGCTAAGCCCTTCGGAAATTTGGGTCTGGCTAAGCCCTTTGGAACTTTGGGTCTGGCTAAGCCCTTTGGAAATTTGGATCTGGCTAAGCCCTTTGGGACTTTGGGTCTGGCTAAGCTCTTTTGGGAATTTGGGTCTGGTTATGACCTATTTTTTCAAGGAGTCGAAGGTTGGAGATTGAATATTTGCAATCATTATACTGCAACTTATTTTGTTTTGATTTATCAATATTTTAAAAAAAAATCATCTGACTACTATTCTAACAGATTCAATTTAAAGTTGGAATTATAACTTTTGATATTTAGATCAATTGCAAGTAAAAATGCAATATGTATGTATGTATGTATGTATGTATGTATGTATGTATGTATGTATGTATGTATGTATGTATGTATGTATGTATGTATGTATGTATGTATGTATGTATGTATGTATGTATGTATGTATGTATGTATAACCCTAACCCTACACCGGAGATTTTATCTGGGATGTTGAGCTAAAAGCGAAAGTGTGCACCGCTGCCGATTGCTCCCAACAAATCTCCATCTTGCAGTAATGTGGGTAACTCCGTGTCGCCAAACAGCATAACGTTATCATGCCTCTAGCTTGCGTGTATATTGGTTCGCCGTATTCACATATTATATTTATTTCTAGTCATGTATTTATTTTGCACAATATACTGTTCGTTTTCTCTAGGTTTGATATTTGCATTATTCACGGTTTTTGTATCTATGTGCCAAAATGTAAATACATATTTTTCTTTACGTTCCACTCACTATGTGTGTCTACCTTGCTATGTCGAGACGCAAAGTATGAAAATTTTCTTTTCCCTGCATTACTTTACTAGTATGACAGTTTCCAAACATAACGATAATATAAAGTCTACATGTGTTGAAATACAAATGTAACTGTTTCCCTCGTTTAGAACAACGTAACTATTAAAAATAATTGTTGATTTTTTTATCTCTTGTATTTAGCATGACTAAATAAAACTGGTGTCAATCTCTTCATATATTTGAGTTACAGCAGGCCAAACCTCCAACAGAACAAAACGTTATTAACGTATACCATACAGTGTTGGTGTGCAATATCTTTATTTACGAAGATCAAAGGAAACATAAGTTAGGAATTTGACAATCGGGCGATGCGAAGACAAAGATAAAATCTGACATTGTCCAAGTTTATTGTTTAGGAGGAACTTCTTAATTTGATGATGTAATTGGTTTCCACTAATTAGCGATCGACAATCGTCCATTGCTACTCATGCTGACCCTGCAACACCTGTGATGTTTCAGTATATTACAGTGCTGATCTTCTAGCGGCGTAAATAACGGGCACCTAATCTTGTTAACGGTATAGCTTTCCTCGGGATGACAATCAAAGATATCATCGAACATCCAAGCCGGGTAGTCTGTTCCGATAAGATCTTAAAGGACATTCGATCAACCCTTCAAAGCTTAAAGATGACGATCTAAACTGACTTCTTGTGTAGGGGTGAAGATAGAAATACATAAATCACAGAGTAAATTGGGCGAAGTAACCAATTCATTTCAGTCACCGATAAGAACATTCGTCTTAAAGCCTCAAGCAGATGCTAGTCAATGGCCGTCAATAATACTCTTTACATGAAGGAGTATTTGGTGTGTTTCTTTACAGACAATTTGTTACTTTAATGAAAAAGAGTTTACATAGAACGTTTGTTTGGGACATACCATTGAATGAACATCGCAATTAATAGAACCTCACAGATGATACAAACGGGTTCCTTTGACTAAGTTCTAACACTGAAAACAGCTGTGTCATTATTCATGAAAGATTATAATTCCAGACTTCATTTGCAATAATTCGTCATGATTAATCCTTTCGAAGCATACCTATGCATATACGGGAATTTGCTTTATTTAATCTCGAATAATAATACTTCTTCTACTACAATTTCTCTTCTTCTTCTTCTTCTTCTTCTTCTTCTTCTTCTTCTTATTATTATTATTATTATTATTATTATTATTATTATTATTATTATTATTATTATTATTGCGGTTTTTTATTATCTGAGCAAGAACAATAGGAAGGACGACGGTGATGATGATATTAAAATTCTCTTTGTCATTTCTCTTAAACGTAAAGACAATTATATGGACGTTATATATGACACATGGCTTAATTACATCTAAACGTTATGAACGCATTAAAGAGAGCATTGAATTGAGGCGGTCCATTTTCAAATACCGTCCGTTATCGCATATAAGTCGAGTCTAACTGCAAGCAACATAGATCCGGATCGCTGTATTATAAGGATCCTGTAGATCAGGGTCTGTGTTACTTGTACTTCTTTCTAATAATAATAATAATAATAATAATAATAATAATAATAATAATAATAATAATAATAATAACACTGCACGGACCAGAATATTTCGGCACGTTATGCGACGGCAGATCTATTTCTGAGCAATTTGAAGTTGGACTCGTTTTATAATTGAGTATAGATGGTTGTATATATTGTTCGCCAATGAATGTTCATAACTCATAGTTTAAACTGGAGTGTTTGATTTTTTTTAAAGAAACATTGTTTCAAACAGTGACAATGGTAGATGGACACAGTGCATGTAAGATATGACAGGCATGGACTTCACCTTTTGGGATTTGTCCTTTCACACGGATGGAATATTCGTTGATATCAACAACGAATGAAATCAATTAAAATTAAAACTATTTCTCTTGTTTCACCATTATTAATGATACAAATTAAAGGTTTGTTCCAAGCATGAAGCAATAGCAAATTCTGAAGAATTCTTTGTCTCGCTTGTTTCGCCAATACATAATTCAAGGAGCAAACATGGCCACATCAGCAAGCAAAAACTCCATAATCACAGTTTACTTATTGTGGGTGCTACCATTACTGACAAAGGTGAATGCACATATCAAGTTTATCAGCAATCACGTAATTGTGCATAGGAAACTGAGCAACATATAAATGCTCAATAAATATTTGAATGGAGTATACAATGTACATGTATTAGATATATCTTCTACTTGTTATTACTTTCAATACGAATACACTTATTAAATTTAATAAATATATTCACAAAATTGTATGTGATTAAGTGAGCGCAAGAAATTGGCCAATATGACCTACTTCTGCAAATGGTTACTAGTAACCGCCAAGAATAACGCTATTTACAGCCTAAATGTTTCTTTTCGGACTTTATGGTTATTTACGGCGTAGGGTTATCTTATAGAAATTACAGAAAATTCAGCAATTATACAGAATAAGACCTATTTTGAGAGTGTATAATTGTAATCGATGATAATGAGAGGACTTTTGCTTCAAAGAAGTGTTTAGTGTCAGTTGAGTGTAGAAATGCATCCGTGATGTCACCATGCAAATGAGGTATTTCGGTTTTGTCCACTTTTTTAGCAGTTACCCAGATTTTCGGGCAAATTCCTTGCAAACACAGAAACATCGGTTTTGACCGTGTATACCATTCCCAGACTGAACGTTTTATCTATTTGGAAAAAAGCAGAACACAGATTCTAAAAAGAAATGCTTTTTAATGATACGCCGAAATTAACCATCAAAAATTACTTTATAAAAGCCTACACATTTTTTGTTATTGCGTAGTTTTTTTTAAAAGCTAAATACAGCACTAAGCTCACTAAATTCAATTCATGTGGAGCATTTTCACTTTTGCGAAAAAAAGCTGACGAACTGTGATTGTCCTACATTCTTTTTGAGTTTATACAGCTTATCATTGTTGCCTGCATTGTTTTGTTTACTTGAGTTTTATACCTGGTAAAATATTCATTCATTATAAATAAACAGTTTTGCATTAAACTGAGTAAGACAATCCAAAATGGAAATACTCATTTAGTTTAACACATATAACAGCCCCAAAATACCTGTATGCCACTAACCATATCTAGAAAGATCGGGAACATCAATGAGCGACGTGCATATACCCACGAATGTTGCTGTTATGTGTGAGCACACTCATTTCTGTCAATTAGACTTGTCCTCGTAAAAATAGTTTGTACACCGTAGGGCACATGTCTCTTCTTTACAAATAAAATATCAAGCTGAATGAGTGTGTGTGTGTATGTTTGTGTATGTTTGTGTGTGCGTGTGTGTGTATGTTTAACGTAGCTTTACCAATTTTTCAGTCATATCGCTACGACATCTGCAGTTACACAGTTTATAGTTATGTCTAGCTCTGGAACATCATGCCGCGGACATGTCGCAGCATATCCCACCCAGTCACATTATCCTTACAACAGGCCTACCAGTCCTAACACTAACTTCTTGATGCTGAGCGCCAAGCGAGGCATATGCTAGTACCATTTTTATTAGTCTTTGTTATGACTCGGCCGAGGTTCAAACCTGCAACCTCCCGCATCCGAGGCGGACGAACCACTAGGTCAACTAAAGAAGTATAATGCACCGTGAAAACTGGTCCTTCGCTAGGGAAACAAATGGTTAGAAGCTTTATATATAAATCTGATAATGTTACAATTTAAAATCTGAAACAAAACTAACTGGCAAATATTTTCATCGTGATATCCTTGCGTATTTCCTTATTTGAATTTCTTCTCTAAATTCTTACATGCAGTCATGAACGTGACGTCATTTCTTTCCTCAGATTTCAGATATTTATCATTATTTGGCAGTTAGTTGTAACTACAAAGAAAGGAAATAATGACACTGTAAAGAGATATAAATTAGTCTTGGTACATTGAATGAGGTTATTTTTTTTTCTTTCGTACACCACCTTTGCTAATTGTAGCAATAAATTATTTGTAAGATCCTCTATGCTTTCATTCATTAAATTTGTCAAGTTCTTGCATGCTAGAAAAGTGGGTAGTATTAAGATGTAGTCATATATCATCACTATTACGCAGTGCTACTAGGCGCTCTATACTTTAGAGCTTGCAGCCTGGTAATAGATTATACCTGTACGGTTTTGTAATATAAATCATACCACAGATAACTAATACTGATGTTAATCAGGTAATGTTAACGAGTTTGTTTTAAAAAGAGAAAGTTTATCTTTCTTGGATTACAATAAACTCATTAATTGCCGATTAAAAAATATGTATATCATTATGGGTCATTATTCAATTTTATTACAATTTTGTCACGTTATTATTATCGTTATGGATCATTATTCAGTTTTATTACAATTGTGTCACGTTTACATAATCTTCGATGTATGCACGTTTGTTCAGTTATCAATATTCCTTTATCTAATTATCCATCAATGTGCGTATGTCTATCTGCATGTATGTATGTTTCTATGTATTTCTGTTTCTTGTCTGTATTTAAACGTATGCAATCTGGTAAATAATAGTTACATTCGCTGATTTAAGTAAGGCGATATAAGTCTAAAACGTAATTTAAATAAATGTGAAACCTATGTTTTATATTTTTAAAAAAATGTTAAAGAAGATGCAGTGAAGAAGAATTATATATCCTTCCTTTTGCCTAAGAATATATATTAATTGGATTATTAGTGTGTAGTAATTGGTCTATAACTATGTATTAATGTTTTTAATTGTATGTATTAATTGTTCTAGGAACAAATATTAATTGGTCTAGGAATATGTATTAATTGTTCAAGGAACATGTATTAATTGGTTTATGACTGTTTTAATTGGTTAAGCAATGTGTATTAATTGGTCTAGAAATATATATTAGTTGGTCTTGGAATATATATTAATTGGTCTGGGAGTATAGCAATGTGCATTAATTGGTCTGGGACTATGTATAAATTGGTTTAGAAATGTGTGTTAATTGGCTTAGGACTATGTATAAATTGCTCTAGTACTGTCTGTTAATTGGTCATGGAATATGTGTTAATAGCTCATGAGATATGTGTAAATTATGTTTAGAAGTGTGTATTAATTGGTTTGAGACTATGTATCAATTCATCTTATAATATGTATTAATTGAAAAAATAGATGGTGAAAAAAATGCTACCGCTTCAGTTTCATTGCTACAAAAGGGTATTTTTCGTGAATAATTTCATGAACATTATTGTTTTTGTACGAAATGTATCACCTTTTCTTTTTACAAATAGTTGTCCCCCACTAATTAAGAGGTCCATGATACACTAATGATATTGTACATTCAGCCTATAGTTTTAGAACTCACAGTGTTCTTTACAAGTTAATCTTTGTACACGAGCTCAACAAGTTCTATCTTTTGTGAGCTTTCGGCTTGCAAAGAAATAAGATTTAAAAAAATAAGTTTTATTAATTCATTTTTAGATATATGATCATTCAATAAAATCGCAAAAAACTTAGTATAACTGGATGCCTCAGAAAATATCATTATCATATGAACGAATGTGCCATATCTCTCACAGGGGTCTAATTTGTAACAGCACGAGTCTTTTCCGAGTTCGTTCCAACCTATTCCGATCACGAGGTTGGTATTTCCTTATCCAGATCCGGCACATGTGCCAAAGTATTTGTCATACTTGAAATGAGGTTTGAAAAAAAAATCTTCCTAAACTGGTTATATTTTATTTCTCTTTTGAAAACAAATAAAATACTAGA
>JAEAOA010001799.1:645000-660000 GCA_016746295.1 Potamilus streckersoni | reverse complement strand
ACCAAAGCAGACGAAAACGTTTCTGATATCGAAGGACATAGACCAAACTTCCTTGCTCTGGTCTAGAGTTAGACCTACTAAACAGTACGAACATCATTCCACTGATACAGTAGTTTATCAAGAGCATAATGAATGAGATCCGTAGCGTAGGACTGGCTCAGAAATTTTGGTGAATTTTAGGATTTTATTATTGGTTGTTCTAACAAATAATAACTGATAACTTTACTGTCATTGAATTTCTCTGATTTGTTTCCACCAGTATCTCGGTTACTATGTGAAGACCTGACTAATTCTATCAGCATATTGTTCTTAATTACATATAAATTCCATATTCTCAGAAGAAACAACAATCTTCTATTTTTTTTCTTGTAAAGAATCCTTGCCTAATGTTTCGCTTCATCAAACAATCGTATTTTCTGCCTTATAAACTTGTACGGTTTCAATGTAAGTCCAAGATGAATCCATATTGCGAAAAGTAATATTGTGCGTTGTGCACGTCCCCTTTCTGCGTACTGTTTTATTTTCACAACATTATTTGCATTGACCTTGGCATCTTTTTCATTAACTACACAGTTCCAATAAAGACAAGAGTATTGAGCTTAAAGGAGTGCAAGTGCCTTGGTAGTATAGCCAGATCTTTCTTCAAAGCATTTTGATTTTTTGGAAGATAAATTAAACCTTTGCTTTATAGGACAGTGATATCGAAAACCTTCATCGTGAAAAATGACACAAAACGTCAGCAGGGCGTAAAAGCCTGGTCGAGACATCCAAATAACATCAGTCAGGATCTAACCTCAGCAGGGCGTAAAAGCCTGGTCGAGACATCCAAATAACATCAATCTGGGTCTAACTTCAGCAGGGCGTAAAAAGCCTGGTCGTGACATCCAAATAACATCAATCAGGATCTAACTTCAGCAGGGCGTAAAAGCCTGGTCGTGACATCTAAATAACATCAGTTAGGGTCTAACGTCTGCAGGGCGTAAAAACCTAGTCATGACATCCAAATAACATTATTCAGGATCTAACGTCAGCAGGGCGTAAAAGCCTGGTCGTGACATCCAAATAAAATCAGTCATTGTCTAACGTATTAGAACAGTTGCATATATTTGACAGTATGGACAAAAGGAACAAGGAAGGAAAGATGAAACGAAAGAACTAATGATCAATACATAGCTAGGTAGGTTTGTAGGTATGTAGATAGGTAAATATATGTTTAAACGAAACAGTATGTGCTTTATTGTGTAGTAATTAAATTTAAGACGTCATATATGTTTGGCGTCCAATGCCGGTAAAATAATTGTCATTTTCTTCATAGGTTTTACCACTCAAGACGGAACTCATTTTTTTTTAAAATTTGGATAATCCATCAGTTAAATAAAGGAGATTAACCCTACCGACTTCAGATTACCACGTTGACTGAAGTATTCTTATCCAGTAAGGATGCAAAACTGGAGCAATGACTTCACTTGTGTGACAAGACTCTAAAAATCATTTTAGAAATTTTCGTTGAAAGTCGTTCAATGAAATGTTATCACCTTGGGTTACTAGCACCAATGGGATAGATTAAGAATTTCGTTATGAATCATTAAGGTTGATCGCATTTACGAATCTATATACAAGAGGTGGATACTTTGCATTCAATGTTCGAACTTCCATACAAGGTATACATTGTTGGCAAGCGATTGTAAGTGATGTAAGTGGCCTTTTTTGCGTTATGGTGTTGACGCATTCAAACCATACCCAGCAACCCCAGCTGTCTTATTAATACTGGTATCAAATCTCCACCCGTACTAAAGCGTACATGACATTTATCAACAATCTAGACAAGATCATAAAAGCCACTTTATAGCTCGAGCCGTCTACTGCTCTAATTTAATGCAAATGAACAGATTCCATTAAGGTTACAAAGGGCGAATTATATTTTCTATGCAAAGTGAGTTTTACTCAAAATTTCGTGACCTGAAAGATTCCTAAAATCGACTTTAACCGGATCAACTTTTAGTAATAATATTTTTTCATTTAAGTCTGATCGCTGGTTGGCATAAAGACTTTTTTAAGTCAATTTGTAAAAGATTGAAAGGGGGATAATTTGAGGAATTTGAGATCCTCATAGTCAACACTACACCAACAAATTATGTGCCGCTCTAAAACTTAATTAGTTATGTATGTTTTCTTTCTGTCACGTTCATTTGGGACCCTGGGTGGCCAAGTTGTCTAAGGCGCTTGTCTTTATAGATCAATGACATCTCGCCTCTTTCTACGTGGGTTCCAGTCTCGAGCTCTGATAGTGTAAGTATGTGAGAAAGCTTATCATTAGATTCAAAAATTATATTAGCCGTCATGTGCAGTCTATCATGTGTTGAAAACTGGCGATAACCTATACCAAATCTCACACAAATTCTATTATAATATGCATTACTAAATTGACAACTCCTTATGCACAATCTTTTCACACTGAAAACTCGCAGTGAAAATGATACATGCATGCTGTAGGTAGTAGGAGAAGTAAACATTATTCACTTGTAAAGTGTAGAAAATGGAACTGACTTATACCTTTGTCTGCAGAATCGTCGTTAATTATATCACCAATTATTTGCATTGCATTAATAATCCTCCTTCTCATCCTCCTCCTCATATTCCTCCTCATCCTCATCATGATTAATATTTTTACAATTTTTTTTTATTAACGAACTTAATTTGCAATATCTCATTAATCATATTATATGTTTGTTTACCATACATGTACGACTAAACATTTAGGTTGATAAATGTTCAAAAGATTCTATTGGAGGAACTCGTCCTTATCTGTTTACATACATAAAAAATAACAACTGATATCACCAATTACCGTTTATGTAGCAGGTGCGAAAACATTTTGTACTGATATTATCAAATTTGTTGAGTTTGTGGTGTGATCAAACTTCCCATTTTATTTCATAAGACAGATACTCTCTGAAAATGTTATGATATTTTTATAACTTGTGGGATAATTTTTATTTACCGGTGCAAATTACAAGACTTGCATTTTTATTACTGGCAAGATGGTACTAAAGCATAGAAATTAGAAGCAAATATTATTTTCTTCGGTTACTTAACGCACAAAAATTGCATATGAAGAAAAGAAGCTTTTAAAGACGATTCTTTTTACGTGTTCATCTTGAGTGTGGCAATGGCTGCTAAATGGCACTCTCTGCTACGCTGACGTTTAGTATAGCGTCTTGAAACATGTCTAAAATTTATTAAACATTCTGGTGACATATCAATGACAGTTCAAAGGCCAGACCTGCAATAATAAGTGACTTTCGATGCATTTTTATTTATATATTTTTTAAAAACAAATTTAGCGTTAGATACAACAACCTTGTTTGTAAGAAGTCGTATTTTTATTCAGCAGCGTGAAGACAAAAAGTAGAGTCAATCCGAATTGTTATTATTCTTAGCACTTTAAAATACTGGAGATCACTTATCTCTTGAGAAGACGTACTTTTGGAAAACAGAATTGACATTATTTGACTTATTTTTTATAACGTACCCTAGTTGACTGATTTTCACAAATGTACGTTATTTGACATATTTGCGAATTCATAAACCAAGGCATTAGTCTGCACGTGCTTTAAAACTATTCATGACATAATAATTGTGAGAGATTTTAAGTTTTGTTTGAGACTCCTTTCAAATGTACGCGAATGAAAATTTAAAGCAATATTAGTTGTTAAATGTATTGAAAAACTAGATCTCATTGCTAGTTTATTTTCAACAAATCTCAAAGATAAAGTTTTTAGTTCTCAACGTAAACATGTCAATTTTACAACCACTAGTGTGTTACACTGTCATCGATCATAACTATTTCTAATGATGAAAAGTGCCTGTCACCGTTCTATAGGGTGTTAAAGTTCATAGATAGCATCAACACCTTGATTGAAAATATTAGTATTGTCTCAATTTAACACATTTCAAAACATTTTTCATCAACATTCATTTTCATTGATCAAATCCTTGTCTCTCTTTAAATAATTCCGTGTTAAAATTCCCGTAAGTCTTGACAGAAACAGGTCACGAAATAGTTTTTATTAAAAGGTCAACAATGTACAAAGAACATGATAGTTTCGCTGTTGAAGGGGAAAAAAACATAATAGCTAAAAATAATTCTTTCAGATCGAAAATTAGATATGTTTTGAAAATACCATTAATGCTTAACTTCAAGTAATTAAATTTAATACTTATTGGAAAAGATGATATACCAGTGTGATAAGATACGAAAGTTGAGCAATAATGAATGAATGAGATAATAGCCTATTATCCCATATGATTGATCGATTGCAGAGTTTTGATTTACTAGTACATTATCTTTCCCATGCCGTTATGTAAAGTAAGCCTTTGATCTGTGCTCAATAATGAACTTTAATGAATATTTGGTGAATATAAAGTGTCTATGTTTTGTGTATATTAATCGCGCTTTCCTTCAGTTTGGTAGGTATCAAATTATGACATACCTGGTACTGAATGACGCTGATAAGACTTTCTTCCTCTCTCATATTTCCAGGAACAATATTTATTTGTGTCATTGTTTCGAAATAGATCAGTTTTAAAAGAAACGATCGATTCTTTGTTAAGATTTATTTAAATGTTGTTTAGTTTTCTCAAAAAGGCTGCATAGTTCTTTTTGTATTATTTGACTAAATATTTCTCAATATATTTCCGTTAATTGTATGCTTGTTAATTATTATACAGTTAATTAGGTGCAAGTACAACTGAACCAAGTAATTATCCTCAAGCCAGTGATTAGAGAAATATTACATTACTCGCTTATATAAACAAACGAAGTATTTCACCCTTAAGTTTAACAGACTTGGGAGAGTCATGTAAAAAGCTATGTGCAAGTCATACTGTAGTTGCATTTAATTAACTATAGGAACTTTTAGTCTGAAAGTGATGTTACCGGAACTGGCCAAATCATACCAGTAAGGTTAGATAGCCACGAAGCCAAAATTCAATAAAGATTCCATTTTCTCGTTAGCCTAGAGGAAAAGTATTTCTAATTTTTTGGGTACTCATCAGAAAGATGCAGCAATGGCCAGTTGCCCAAATAAATGACTTGGTAATTCACTGTAGTGACACCTCCCAAAGAACAAGCGAAATCAGGGGTAAGTACAGCATTGTATCAGTAGACCAGGTCTAAATCTCACTTGGATAATATTGTTCTCTACTTTTATACAGTATAACTTCGAAAACATCAAGAACTGAGCAACTTAAAGTTCGAACTTGGGTTTCCGCTAGTTTCGAATATAATAGCGCAGACAAGAAAATTATTTTCACATGTGCTTGCTGAAAGTCAAATATGTGCGTGATTAATGGATTGATGTTTAGAAACTCCGTTATTTATTATTATTATTATTAGTAGTAGTAGTAGTAGCAGCAGCAGTAGTGGTAGTAATAGTAGAAGTAGTAGTAGTAACAGTAGTAGTAGTAGCAGTAATAGTAGTAGTAGTAGTAGTAGTAGTAGTAGCAGCAGTATTGCTGTTTGTACTAACCAATGAAATATGTCAGTTAAAACCAAACATTTTTTACACATACAATTTTTTAACTAGGGATTTTCGTGCTACGCCGATATAGTCTCAAAGGTTGTGTCCACTAATGTATCTCAAAGGTTGTGTCCACTTATGTATTACTCTGTTCAGTTTTCTCTAGTACACTGTCTTATTTCATTCAGAAGTACACCGGCAAAATTGTCCTTTTGCTTCTAAATCCTCTCCTTTGTTCAAACTATGAATGGTACTTAATTTCAGCAGACTCTTAGATTGATGAACTATATAACACATTTATTGCTAGTCTTTACGAATTGTGCATGCATTAAATACTGTTGCGTGTCTGAGAGTTATAGTACTGGTATTTCATATGAGGCTTCACATCTGGTCACAGGGGACAAGCCAATATTTTCTTTATCACCGGCGACGGCCTGTGCTCACATTCATTGTATGTTATGAATATACATAAACACGCTTAACCAATCATTGCGAGTGCGCATAAAATGTTCTTGCCGTTATAACCCAACATGATTTTTCATGCTATTTAATTGAGTCAATCAAATTTCTCTTCTATACACGGACACTTATCGATGGATGGAACGGATAGATTCATGGACATGTAGGAATTTGTTGCAGTGTCTATTTGCATTTATGCGAACTCTTGAAAAGTTAGGCACCCTCAGCACAGGCAGCCACGGGTGCTAAAGGAGCATAGCTGGTTGTCGCCCCTGACTTCCATATTCATTAGTAACTGCAAGAATTTTAATGACCGGCTCGACTTTAGCGGGTGGAGCTATGTCTCTGGATCTAATCCAGTATGTCTTCCGCAACAAAGTTATAGTGACATAATCTTTTTTTTGTTAGTGTTCTTCAATTTGTTCGTTGGTTTGTACGCAATGTCGTACAAAGTCTGTATGTTAACAATGTTAACCCACCGTCCATCTAACATAGTACGACGATGTACCATTGAGAACAAAACGTCGATATTTTATAACCAGCTTTCCTGAGGATCTTCAGATTGCTATTTCATGGTTCATTTGTTCATCAGTAAAATGTTCTGTATATGTCTTTGATATATATCGTATTACGAATAGCCTGTTTCTTTGATATCATTTGTAATACGATCAGCCTATTTTGTGGATATCATTAGCTTGCGAACCTGATGCATTGCATAACAGTTATTTTTCGGCTTATACACGAGTGACGATCATAGATATTTATTTGTTTATTTTACGGTAAAATAAGTACATCCTGCTACTGAAACCCCAACACTTATCATAGCCATAAACTTTAAGTAAATTGTTTCTTCATTAAAAAGTTATATTTCATGTTTTATTTAAAGCCCGACAATGCCGACGTTTTTCTTTAAAATCAGTTTCACCATTTTTTCCAATTGAACTAATGTTTGGAAGGAAGGATATGATTTATTAAAAAAGCTATCTACAATTATCAATTATTTGAAATAATCAGGCTGTTATGTTATACGACATTTAAATATTCAGTTTAAAATTAAGATTAAGACCTATTCATTCAGTTGTTATAGTCACTCGTAATTCAGTTGGTTTTCGAGAGTTATCCAAATGTAGTGACGTTATGCATTCGACAAATGCCACTAGTGAATATTCTAATGACAAGAACTTTAGCTCTTGGCGAACAAATTGATTCAAGAGGAAAGGTAGAGAAGCAAGCCCGGTTTTTAAACGGGTGTGAGAAGTTTAAAATTAAATAAATTTCTATACACATCATAAAGATTTTGCTTTAAAATTTTTCCTTCATTTTGTACAAATATTTTATATTAAGAACAAGATAATGTATAAAAAAATATCACATAAAGGTCACCTACCATATCCGACAGAACATAGTATTTCCTGTTTGTTTATAACGGCATCGTCATCAAATCTTGTGCTCTATCTTTCAACTGAAATCGGTAGACCACAATTTTAGCCAATCAGCATCGTGTTAATTCGCATGCTTGTGAAAAATGGCCACGTTTCTCAAGTTGAGCTTATGACATGAAGAATAGTCGATATTATCTACTTTTAAAGTCTCCCAGCAATATTTACGACCAATGTATTTCAAGATTCAGTATTCGGGATTTAAGATAATCTTATAAAGAAATACACTATGTTATTGTTTGTACAAAGATGTTGCACATCAGTCAAAAATTGTATAATTTGTCAGATAACGTTATCAAGATTTCATTAAGGGACAAATATAAAATTGATTATATTATTCATTAAGGGACAAATATAAAATTGATTATATTATTCATTAAGGGACAAATATAAAATTGATTATATTATTCATTAAGGGACAAATATAAAATTGATTATATTATTCATTAAGGGACAAATATAAAATTGATTATATTATTCATTAAAGGACAAATATAAAATTGATTATATTATTCATTAAGGGACAAATATAAAATTGATTATATTATTCATTAAGGGACAAATATAAAATTGATTATATTATTCATTAAGGGACAAATATAAAATTGATTATATTATTCATTAAGGGACAAATATAAAATTGATTATATTATTCATTAAGGGACAAATATAAAATTGATTATATTATTCATTAAGGGACAAATATAAAATTGATTATATTATTCATTAAGGGACAAATATAAAATTGATTATATTATTCATTAAGGGACAAATATAAAATTGATTATATTATTCATTAAGGGACAAATATAAAATTGATTATATTATTCATTAAGGGACAAATATAAAATTGATTATATTATTCATTAAGGGACAAATATAAAATTTATTATATTATTCATTAAGGGACAAATATAAAATTGATTATATTATTCATTAAGGGACAAATATAAAATTGATTATATTATTCATTAAGGGACAAATATAAAATTGATTATGCACTCATGCGAAATGCTTTCAAAGTTCTATCCACCCAAATGTTTTGTTGAGAATATGGCTGTCTTTACTTTTACGCGCCTTAGTTGTCGAGCCAATAAATTAGGCCAGTAACTAGTAAGATTTATGACTCAATGATTGGTTAGTGAGTGACATCGTTCACATAGGAGGCGCCCTACATATATTACACGCTTCTAAGGGAGTGACCCGTACGAAATGAAATTATTTGCATAAAGGATGTGGACACATACCTCTATGTTACTTTCATATATAGTGTTATATCAGTGGATATTTTACTTGTGAAAGCTGTGTATTACCTACCCAAACAAAATGTTTCTTAGTTCTCGAAAGTAAATGTATTTTGCACTTCCTAAATAGGTAAAATGATCATTGCCATACTAAACAATACCAGCTTCTGGAAGTGAAATGAATGAATGGCAAAATAAATACATAAAAGTGAAATACGTTATAGGCTCGTTTTTACCACAATTTATCGCAAAAGTCCAGGATGTGAAAATGACCAAACAGTGCTATCACATTTTTGATAAGTGCACATTTGAAGTAACGCCAAGCTGTATACTCCGTAACTTAAATTACACTCGTCAACCATACACCAAACTAGAAGAATTAAAAGTTTCTTTAACAATAACTATGATGTACAATGTCTTTATTTAAGCTGTCAGGATAACGAGTAAGGTAAACCTGGAAAATACGTTCTCTCGTTAATCCTATGCAAAATACGAAACTGTAGGGCGCCAGCGTAACAGGAAGTTTGAAAATAAGCAATGGTTGGCAGCATAGATTCTAGTTGGTAAAGGTCGCAATATAAACAGAATCATCAATTTATTTTGATGCCATTTGAAATCTTTTAACAAATCATACTTTGCCTAAAAAAATAAAAGCTAGGCATCTCCTACATGATAGCACTACTGTAAGGATGATAGTACCATAGCGGACGGTAGTTCCATTGCAGATGGGTGACTGTAAGAAGGGTAGTTCCATGGTGGATGGATGACTGTAGGAACGGTACTTTCATGGTGGTATGACAGTTTGGACGATAGCTCTGTGGTAGAATGACTGTAAAGATAGTGGTTCCATCTATCATAGCATTGCTGTTATGATGTTGTTTCCAAGACTGTAAGGACGAGAGTTTTATGCTAGAATGATTCTAAGGATATTGGTACAATGGTGGTAGCACGACGGTAAGGACGGTAACTCCATATATGATATTTCCACTTCTTATATTGGCCCATTTTCTTATTGCGGTCATTGTCAATATCTGTTTAAGGAATTATTCGTACTGACCGTTTTCTTGTGGTTTGTCTAACGTCATTTTTCAGCATACGATAAACTAGCCATACATGGCAGCCAGCATACTTGGTGGAGGAATGTGGGTAAACTTCAGGAAGAACCGCCGACGCGCGGGAAGCTACTGGCAAGCTTTCGCATGCTCACATTTTCTGGTCCCGAGACTACCGCACGCTAACAATGGTGAGATGGTAATGAGTTGGTAAGACGAACACTTTTCACCACTCTGCCACTCGTTCTTTTTTACTGTTCATTCATACACACACACAGAAATATATATATATATATATATATATATATATATATATATATATATATATATATATATATATATATATATATATATATATATATATATATATATTTCGAAAAGACAAAACATAATACACTTGCGTGTTAATCTGTAAAATAAGCTTTGCTAGGTTGGGATACTCTCCTTGGATAGCATTTCAACGAGTCCGTTTCAGAAAATATGTTTGAAACTTAAGTTCCAAGGCATAAGGGAGGATCCTTGAGTCACGTGAGTGCAAGACAAAAACAGAAGAATAAGCTTTGAGAAAAGATTTGACCTTATCATCGAACACGGAGGCCCTTGTTTTCTGTAAACAATGACTTCATATTAACTCTACATCAACATTGATTGATAAGGTGTTCAGTAGTGAAACAAAATATTCAAATTAAATATGGCGACGACATATTCTTTTGTTCCTTATTACCATGCAGAAGATGACCTGAAATTCCACCGCTTTCGTGTCAAGATAATGTTCTTTAACTCCATGCTTAACAGACCCATTCCTAACGCACAATCCATCAATATTCTGGTTGATTAATGATAATCAAACGTATTGATTAGCTTAGCATTAACAATTTGTTTTCTTTAGCTTAGCATTAACAATTTGTTTTCTGGATGAGTTTTGTTACCGTATCACTGGGTCAAGCAATTCAAGACGAGGCTGACTGATAATACATATAAATTACACTCAGCAACACCTAGATTAAAAGCTGAAGGTTTATCAAAGATAAACAGAAATTTTAATTAAACAAGTATCATTATAAGCCAAAACTCAGCCAATAAAACGCAATGACTCACTATGCTGTTCTAGTCACTATGATTCATGACCAATTCAATAATTAAACACAAATAATGTTAGGCATTGTCGCCATATTTACAAAGAAGTTCAAATCTGGAAGGCTATATGTTCTCACTGAAGCATTAGCAGTAGCCATATATATATATATATATATATATATATATATATATATATATATATATATATATATATATATATATATATATATATATATATATATATATATATATATAGATAGATAGATAGAGAGAGAGAGAGAGAGATGCAATAAACTGAGGACGAACAGTACGAAACTAGTAACTAACTAGTCTAAGCGCTTTCGACTCTTAATGAGTCTTTTTCAAAAGCAAATACAAAACATATATAAGACAAACAAATAAACACAAAAACGTTGTGTTTGTAAACCTCTACATGGTTGTCTCCACATGTGTTAAAACTATATAAATACAACCAGCTTGTATAGACTAGTTGCGGAAACTGAAAACGGTATATAATTCCCTAAAAGTCTACAAGCCAAAGCGACATCTATTTTTACTTTTTCTACATTTATGTAACGCAGACTATATCCCGGATAATGGATTCTATACCGGTTATTCTTATAGTAAAAATTGAAGGATAATAAGAAGATTTAGAAAATGTTAAATTCTACTAGTGCACAAGCTACACAAAAAAGCTACACAAAAGGATAAACCTTCATAGATCTGATTGGATGACAAAAAAGCTGTACAGAAGCCCGGTCGCAGAACACTTCTCCTCCCCTGGCCACACTTTCAGTGATATAATACTTATCGCTATTGCTAACAACCACAGCTGGAGTTCCGAAACCAGGAAGGAAAAGGAATCATACTGGATACGCCGCCTTAAAACATTGAAACCAAGCGGTCTAAACCAAGAAGACTAGAAAATGAAAACTATGCACTAGTAGAATTTAACATTTTCTAAATCTTCTTATTATCCTTCAATTTTTACTATAAAAATAACAGTATAGAATCAAATATCCGGGATATAATCTGCGTTACATAAATGTTCAAAAAGTAAAAATAGATGTCGCTTTGGCTTGTAGACTTTTAGGGAATTATACATCGTTTTCAGTTTCCGCAACTACTCTATACAAGCTGGTTGTATTTATAGTTTTAACACATGTGGAGACAGCCTTGTAGAGGTTTACAAACACAACGTTTTTGTGTTTATTTGCTTGTTGTATATGTTTTGTATTTGTCTTTGAAAAAGACTCATTAAGAGTCGAAAGCGCTTAGGATAGTTAGTTACTAGTTTCGTACTGTTCGTCGTCAGTTTATTGCATCTATTTTAATCAATCCCTGACACACGTGATCCCTTGGTGGATCCAGTACGCTTGAAAGGGTTGTTATTCGCCATATGATTTGTATTCTTTATATATATATATATATATATATATATATATATATATATATATATATATATATATATATATATATATATAGATAGATAGATAGATAGATAGATAGATAGATAGATAGATAGATAGATAGATAGATAGATAGATAGATAGATAGATAGATAGTTAGGAAGAGAGGGTTTAGTTTCAACAATCAAACTATTAAAAATCATTCTGTATGCTTCTATCTATCCATCCATCTATCCCTCTATCTAGCTATCTCTCTATCTACCAATTTATCTATCTACCTACCTATTTACCTACCTACCCACCAACCTATATATCTATCTATTTATGTATCTATCTGTCGTTCTGTCTATTGTTCTGTCTGTCTTTGTAAAAGAAATCCCATTCCCTTGTGGTTTTCAGTAGTGTCATTTCAATGGGCTTTCTTGGTTGGGTGTTCGAATTAATTGTTGTGAATTTTGTTTTGTTTTGTTATTAAAGCGATTCTCCTTTTTACTAATCTTCTGTTAAATGAAGAGCGCAATTCAGTGTAATTTTTACTATCAATGAAATTCGAAACAATATGAGAAACGTGTCACATAAGACTCAACCAGTTTACATGACATTTGTGGTATACAAATTGTTACATACTTCATCATGTTTTTGATACGTGAAAGACCTCTTAGGTAGCTTAGTGGTTTGAGCGTCCGCCTCGGATGCGGGAGGTGGTGGGTTTGATCCAAGGCCGAGTCATACCAAAGACTTATAAAAATAGTATAACAGCTGCCTCGCTTGGCGCTCAGCGTTAAGAGGTTAGTGTTAGGACTGGTCGGCCTGGTGTCTGGATAATGTGAATGGGTGGGTCATGATGTGACACGTCTGCGGCATGAATACCCAGTACTCGACATCGCCATAAACTGCCACACTGTAGGCATCGTAGCGATATGTCTAAAAAATTGTAATATCTACCTTAATAATCTAAATCACACACACGCGCGCGCGCGAGCACTCACATGCGCGCACAGATGCATGAAACTTGTAATATTGCCACAATCACGGTTCTTTTTTTAATTGCTAGTTAAGATTGGGGGGGGGCGATACCAAAGTATATTGGTCATGAAATACGCACACTTTCTGATTTACACCTTGCTTATGTGAGTTGTTATTGCTGTTATTATTATTAGTATTATTATTATTATTATTATTATTATTATTATTATTATTATTATTATTATCATCATCATCATTATTATTATTATTATTATTATTTACATAAGCATGCAGGAAATGCATGATATTACCATTACACATATACTCTTGACAGACCTCGTGTAATATATATATATATATATATATATATATATATATATATATATATATATATATATATATATATCAGTTTCAAACGTTGAAAAAATCCAATTAACTTTTACGTAGCTGTATGCGTGGTGTTGAGTATCACTCGGTAAGTGTAGCCTTAAAACGGCCTCCGACGGGAGATTTACTGCCTAAAGCCGCGCTCTTGATTCCCTTGACAATGTCCTTTAGTTTTTATTCTCAGCCAATTTTTCGCCGATCTCTTGACAAATTTTATGGCCCTGCCTTAGGGTCGACAAGAAAACGCCTGTCACCCCTAATACACTAGAGCATGTCAACTTTTGAGTTAGTATGGAAATTAAAATCAAAATCGCCAGGGAGTAATTAAATTTAGTACAAAATGTGGATTTGAATTCTCTTTTAAAGTTTAGGTGACTTTTAATACCTAGAGACAGACAAGGCGGGTTTAGTAAGGAATAGATTACACAGCAGTCCACATACCTATATGTAATTGTGGGAGAAGAGCAAAAACAAGACACCTGTGTGCAATGTTTGGGACTTTCAGACGAATTTAGTAGGTGTGATTTCGTGAATTCATTTGGATAAAACCACCGGTCATCGGAAAGAAGTGCTCTATTTTATTGCCTGAAACAAAATTCTGGAATCGGTCTCGCAGACAGACGAAGAGTCCCAAAATTATGATTCCGAACAATCACTTCCGGTGAGTTAAATAGTTTGGTCTCCTTTCACTAGTCCCAGAATAATCATAGACATAACTATTGATTCATATGTTTTGGTTATGTGGCAATGCAGGTCTTTATTCATGTACGTGTTTATAGTTAGATAAACAGCCCGTCTGATAATAAGTGAGAGAAACCCGGCGAGTTGAATCATATTCAAGGAACATCACTCCCTTTGTTTGCCTAATTTCCTTTAGTTCGTCCCCCCCCCCCATATCTTATGCAGTAATATGTTGGAATAAACTCTGCCAAGACTTATCGGGTAATGATCACGATCGGTGAAGGGATTGCTTTGCACTGTACAGAATATAACTTCGTGCAAAAAAAACAAAAACAAAAAAAAATAAAAACCCAGAGTTAAAGCCAAAAATTATTCAACGGCTCTGTTCTCGTTAAAGAGAGAAACAAACATACCACAATTCGGACGTCGTTTTCAACCGTATTTTTGTGTACTGTATCGTTTATGATAGTTGCTGTCACTCGTGATACCGTTTCGTACAGTTTTAAGCGTCCATCAATCAACTCTTCGTGTCTGTACCTTGTGAAGATCGCTCCCTAGAGTCTCAGCACATGCAGTTATTAAAATTTAGTGTTTTTCTTTAATTCAACTATGACCGAGTTAACGTATTCCTTATAAAGTTCAGTTACAATGGGTATAAACAATGAAAATCCATTCATATAGTTTCTATGTTACCAGGTCAGCGTACCGTTTGGTACCGTTCTAAATTATTTTAGTAATTGTACCGGCTCGTTGTCGTACCGTTT
>JAEAOA010001799.1:532500-640000 GCA_016746295.1 Potamilus streckersoni | reverse complement strand
TTATGAAGACGTCCCACCGAGCCATGTCTTGTATGTGACATGTATCCCCTAGCGTCATAATGAGTTGTATTGTTGTAATATATTGAAGATTCTTGACTCAGATAAAGGAAACCAGTCGAGAGCAATACTTCAGCTGACATGCATAAGGCATCGCTTTTGTAACATGAATATCAAAGACGTTTTGATTTTTTAAATTGGCAATAGATGGTCACTCCTGAACAATGTCAGCCTTTCAACGAAACAAAATTCATTGAAAAATTAGCCCACGTTTTGGAATTTTACGCTAAGGGTTAAACCCTGTATTCCTCGAGAACCTAGCTGCCAACGGTTCCGTCTAAAACATGTCTTATATATATATATATATATATATATATATATATATATATATATATATATATATATATATATATATATATATATATATAGTAAGTACAAAACTGTAGGTATTTGTATCAACACTCAAATACCTTACCTTGGGGAAAAAAAATCGACAAATTATATCTTCTCATTTTGAAATTGAGTGCTTGAAAATGAACAGTACTCTTTCATTTGTAACATTGCATCAGACGAGAAAATAGGTTCACTTAGGGTAATACACTTTGCGACGGATATTTAAAAATAATGCTCGTAAATAACCTGATGTGATCGCGTTAATTAAAAAGACATGAAAAAATCAGTTTGAATACTCGCATTCATTCATTCTTTAAGCTTATCATCCGTTTCGAACATACTTGTGAACATTATGTCTATCACAGGGACATTTGATACAGTGCAAGATATACAATGGAGAATTTGTATTAAGTAAATTATATTAGTTTGGAAAAAATAAATTACATAGATGTGTCATATCGCAGAAGCTATGCTAAACTGAATATATATATATATATATATATATATATATATATATATATATATATATATATATATATATATATATATATATATATATATATATTAGTAATGTCGGAATGTGCGTAAAAGTCCTTTTTTTTAAAGACTGTAGAAACAGAGATGGCTTTTTAAATACGAGCCAAAATTTGATATTCCTCATAACTCAAACTTTTGATGGAATTTTATTGGTTTGTATAAACAAAACTCCCTTATGTTACCTATATCCTTCGTTGACTATAAGTTAGAACATTTTATTTGCCCTCAGAAAGTATTTTTCAGTGGCTGAGACAACAAAGAAATGCTTTTAAATAAGATACGTTGTCCAACGTTTGACAGGTGATACAAATGAAAAGTTCCCACGACCAGTTTGTCGAGCTACTGGAAAGACATCGTCATCGTTTTGTACGTGTTTGTCACAAAGTGCTGCAAAGTGAGTTCTGGGTGCTATCAGCGGTCACAGAGCGATACCAGTTTCCAATTACAATGTTCAGTCGACTCATAACCGCACCTGGACTGTTTGGAAGAGGCCTACATTAGCAGCGGTTACTGTTTAGACTGGTTGTGTTAATGGACTCAAATAAATCGTCAAGCAATTATCGGAATCAGAATCTCAGTTGCGAAACTCTGAAAGCGGTGTCTCTTTTCTCGCAAGCAATTGACGCTCCTCGATACTCGACAATCTGAGAGAAGTTGATACTTGTTTGCGAGGACTTTGTGTCTCATTATCAAAATTAAGGACAAGTTGTGTCACCATAACTTTGTCAATCATTCCTCCATTTAACATCGTAGTGGTGCTTTGACATTATTTTGTCACCTTGTGTAAGGCACTTATGTACAAATGGAATCGAAACATCACTTTTAAAGAGGGCTGTCAAACAAAACCTCGTTTTCCCGCAATTGTCTTGAGTAATTTCGCAGAATAATACACATTAAAGTTCAGGAATATTTTTAAATGCCTTCCACAAAAAAAATAAAACCTACAAGGATAAAAATACACACACACCCTCGTGTACTTGTTGATTCCGCGGCTTAAAAACTAGACCCAGGAGATGACTTACATAAAACATCGGTCGAAACAACAGATGACTCGAGGAAATTCTGTCAAAATGAAGAAAACTTCATTTCTATCATTAAGTTCGAAATTATCGTAGTAGGAGGTTAAAATAAACTCAGACTCAAAGTTTTATCCACATTAACTAGTATCATCCAATAAATCATTGACTTTATATGCTTGCGTAAGATATGATATTGTAATAAAAAAGGATCAGATTTAAATCCGAGAAAATGAAGCTATTATATGGAATTTGTTAGTTTCAAATTGAATTACGTAATGGTTGTTATATGGTGCTCAAACAAATTAAGATACAGTCAGTTATATAAATTCACTGAGATAGTTGTTGCATTAACGACAGAAGCCACGGTGACCGAACAGTTATTATACCGGATTCGTTTGCCAAAGGTCGCAGGTACGAATCTTGTCATAGCCAAGGTCGATGATGCAGTGCGTTTCTGGACAATGCACTTTATTCTTATGGCCTCGGCACTATATAGGCTATATTGTGCTCATGCGCAGTTACACAACACACAAACGAACAAACATAGAAGCTAATGCAATAATGATATAAAAGTAATACTTCCGTCTAGAGTACCTATTTGTATTACTGAGTGTTTTATTTTATCATTTAAGGGACCGACCGCTTAAATATCAAGGGTCGGGTGATGGTACGGTGATTTTCCTTCAAGTAGTGACGAGTTTTTTTTTTTTCTTTTCTTGCAAAATGTTTCTCATCGAATATAATACCTAAAATAGGTTTCTTTATTTGCATAAATTAGAGCACAAATATTTATTAGCGCCAGATTTTTTTTCTGCTACTCAATTACTGTTCTAATTTCGAGGGCAGTTTCACATGTTGTCCACATTTTTATCCAATTGGTTTTTCTCCAGGCATTGCTGTAATAGAAACGTTTGTACTTTCTTTATAGGACTCTATCATATAATATAAATGATGTAACACATTGTGACATCATTACCGATTCAGTCGTCTGTTTTACACGAAGATCCGGAGTTCTGTTTTACAGATTTGTAACATTCTTCACCTTTTCTTAAAGACGATCTTGATGTCTGTTTTTTTTATTTCAGGCTTTTTTCACCTTTTGTTTATTACTATCCTGAGCGTTCTTTTTTAGATTTGCAACTTTCACCAATTTTTTATACAAAGATCCCGAGTTCTCTGTTTAAGATTTACATCTTTCTCCGTCGTTTTATACGATGACCCTGAGCTCTGTTTTAAACTTGCAACTTTCTCCACCTTTTTATGCAACGATTCCGAGAGATATGTTACAGATTTTCAACTTTCTCCACCAGTTTTTTTTTTTGGGGGGGGGTCACAAAGATCATGAGTTCTGTGTTACAGATTTTCAGCTGTCTTCACTTTTTACACAAAATTTTGAGCTCTATGTTACAGATTTGCAACTTTCTTCACCTTTTTATACAAACATCTTGAGCTCTATGTTACAGACTTGCAACTTTCTCCACCGTTTCCCACTTATGTTCAACATATTTAAGGCTGCGGCAGACGGATCACAAGAAACATATAAAACACGATTGTTGCTTTTTAAACCGTTTTATATCAGAAACTTTTCATATCTGTTATCATCGCTACACTACGAACGATCAACAAAATGTAGAGTCAGTTAAAATCTTCCCATTTCTACACACATATTAATAGTAAAACTAACAGATTGTGAGTAGAAATGCAGCTAAGATTTATGGAAGAAACTAAGCAAATAAAGGTTATTTTTATATGATTAGCCTGAGGAAAATACGATTAATTTTGTGTAGAGCATTACAATGAGCAAGACAATTTGTGTAATAATTTGTCAATATATATATATATATATATATATATATATATATATATATATATATATATATATATATATATATATATATATATATATATTACAGTTTGATATGTAAAAATATTACTTTCGATCGGTCTTACCGTGAATTTGTCAGAGAGGTTATAGTTGCTAGAATTATAAAATCTCAAAGACGAAGCTATGATCATAATCAACGGATTTGATGAAAGATATGCACAAATTTTGCTTGTGAATTGTCCATCCATTATATGACGGCTGCTATAGTTACGCGCGTCTGCCAGGAGAGATTTCATTTATGAGCAAATACATTCATACTCGTGTTGGCTGAATTGTTGTAAAACTGAAAGAAATGAATTTGTATTGCGCGCTTTGACAGTGATTTCAAATGAAGTCATGGTCATTCGAAAGCTAATTAATACAAGCGGAATAAAAAAAATTATTCTATTTATGATGAGCGTGTAAACTTTTTGGCGGTTAGAGAACGCTAATATTGACTGGCTAAGTTAAATCGAGGGGAGATTGTTCCCGGCAAAAAAAAAAAATAAAGTTTTAAGTAATCTCCCACCGAAAATTAGTCAGTCCAGGTTTTCTGCCAGAATGGAAGTTTGAGGGGCTCTGAGAAAATTAACAAGTAATTTTTCTCTTTAAATAAATCGCCAAGTAACGGGGTTCTGGAAGAACTGGACAGAATGGTTGCATAGAAAGAGTAAGTCTATAAACGACACAAAGGTATTTTCTCAGTCGCACATAATATGTTCATTGATGTAACTTTTTAAATTAATTGTTGAATTATTTTTTAAAATCCAAATTCAAGTATCTTTGAGTCGAGAAGTTAATCGTGCTTTCATTGTCTTGAATGTTACATGATTGATGTATTATAATTGTAAGAATGTAATAGAGTATATTCAGATTTAGTGGTTTGTTATGCAATATAAATCATGTATTCCAAGAATTTCAAGCATTACTCTGACACGTTTTGTGATAATTAATTAATCTGTTTTGAATGAAATGTAACACATATGCTAAGAATTGATTTACCATGTCTGTGTCAGTGAAGCGTTAGTTAGCAAGCAATGATGTTAGGACAAGGTGTGAAGTTAATTAATTCATAAATTTGTGTAATTAAGGTTTGAATTTTCTTAACCGAGGAAAATCGCTGTGTATGGACGTATATCGCTTAGCTAGCAAAATACAACCCACAATGGGGCGTAATAGTTTATCGAAGAGGTCTGGTTATGTCATGGTTCCAGGTACGTACGAGATAGCAGCTAGACTAGACGTTCGTTTGATGATAAACGGGAAATTAGCTTTCAGGTTGTGAACTGACCACATTATCTTTATTCTATTGAATTAAAATAAAATGATATCTGACGTAAAATAAGTGAGAATATTGTTCGATTCCAGGAGAAGAAAAAAACATGGCAATCATTTAGGTTGCATAATATCTTTATTTGAAGGGGGACAAATAGCTCCATACCTCCATATGTTCGTTTGATGATAAACGGGAAATTAGCTTTCAGGTTGTGAACTGACCACATTATCTTTATTCTATTGAATTAAAATAAAATGATATCTGACGTAAAATAAGTGAGAATATTGTCCGATTCCAGGAGAAGAAAAAACATGGCAATCATTTAGGTTGCATAATATCTTTATTTGAAGGGGGACAAATAGCTTCATACCGCCATATGTTCGTTTGATGATAAACGGGAAATTAGCTTTTAGGTTGTGAAATGACCACATTATTTTTATTCTATTGAATTAAAATAAAATATCTGACGTAAAATAAGTGAGAATATTGTTCGATTCCAGGAGAAGAAAAAACATGGCAATCATTTAGGTTGCATAATACATTTATTTGAAGGGGGACAAATAGCTCCATACCTTTGCTGCAGAGTAGGGAAATAGATGGGATGTGATTAAAAAATACAACGCTTTCCTGTCACCAACAGTGATTTGGAAAGGACCGAAATCAACCAGGTTATGCTAACATGCCCGCAATTTTAGTTCGATTATTCGCTCGATTCTACGATAAAAATTTCTTTCATCTCTATAACAAAACGGTAATTGCATTTTTTATGAACTTCATAGTTAAATTTCTAAGAAAAAGTATTCAAATGTCATGTTCAATTTAATTTTGTTTATGTAATTAATTTAATGTTCATATTTTACATACGAAACTCTGGTTGTCTTATTCTATTTCTTTGCTGATATCTGTTATTCCGTCAACTAAATTTAAATTTATTTTATCTTTTGCTCAATCCGAGCAATAACACCAAGGTGGATCATCTACTAGATAACGATAACCAAAGCACAATGACAGGTTGTATGTCATATTACTCCATCCACCCCACTATATAAAAATAAATAAACTATTTGTTTGTTTACGAATATTGTCCAAGGACGCAAGAAGGGGATATACACATATATGTCGTTCCATTTCCATTTTATGAATTGATAAGTTCTAGTATTTTGCGGCCCTTGATGTGGTTTTGAAAAAGTGAAAATGACAAAGTGGAGCAAGCACTATTTCGAAAGGTGCACATCTGGAGTAAGGCCAAGCTGTATACTCTATAACCCATCTTACTCCCATTAATCATGCACCAAAATAAAGGGAATCAAATATTCTTTGAACCATGCCTAAGATATATAATGTATGTTATTAAATAGTTATTATAACCAGTGAGGAAACATGGGGAAATTATTTTTTTTTAATATTCAAACCCTACGCACAATACGAAACAGTAGAGCGCCACCTTTATCAGATAGATAGGACATCATCTAGGCATGACCTTTTCAGTTATGCATGACGTCATATATTCACATGTATGTATGTATGTATGTATGTATGTATGTATGTATGTATGTATGTATGTGTGTGTGTGTGTGTGTGTGTGTGTGTGTGTGTGTGTGTATGTATGTATGTATGTATGTATGTATGTATGTATGTATGTATGTATGTATGTATGTATGTATGTATGTATGTATGTATGTATGTATGTATGTATGTATGTATGTAAACTTTATCTAGACAGGACGTTATTGAGGCAAAAAAATATAACATATTGGCAGATTTATAGTATACCTATTGTGGAGTTTAACGCTATTTTTCAGCACATGAGATTCTATACGTGATTGCCAGTATATTTTATTGAGGAAGAAGCCGGGAAGACTAAAATAAAGAACAACCAACCCATTGGAAGCTACTACAAAGCTTTCTCACCTTCCTAAGATGGCCGGACCGAGACTCATAACACACATGGGGCAGTGTATCCGATCTGTAAAAGCGAGCTCTTCATGCCTTCGACCGAGTCTCTTTCTTGCAAAGATAAATAAGAGCGGAAACATTTGTTCAAAGTTAAATGTTCAGTTTGCATTTGTTCTATCATAATCAACATTATCTTGGTTTTCTAAAATTTAATGGACTTGTGATAACATTCATGGACTCATAAAAAAATTTCATGGAATCATGATAATTAATACTTCTGTCAAGATTTATTGCAATAAATGTGGTTATTTAAAAAGAGGCCTTTTTGACAGGATTTTTGTTCTCTCTCTCTCTCTCTCTCTCTCTCTCTCTCTCTCTCTCTCTCTCTCTCTCTCTCTCTCTCTCTCTCTCTCTCTCTCTCTCTCTCTCTCTCTCTCTCTCGTCTATCCGTCTACCGATATGTCAATAAATAAAATGAAATGACATGCATTCATTATGGGTGCAATGACTGTTAAATCAAGTATTTATGTTCTGTAATTTATCTCCTCTTAAAGCCCCACTTGTTGTGAGATAATTTATTACCAACTCAATTATTAGTTACCTCATTGTCTGCAAATACCGTCATGTTTCACACTTTAGAAAATTAGTCGGGGTCACTACGCTCCACCTCTAAAAATAGGCCCGTGGTATTTCCGACGTTCTTTTCCTTTGGATAAGGCACTTGGCTAATGCGTCAAGTTGGAGGAAAATGTTTATTTTAGACATACCTTTCTTCGTGTGTTTGATTTATTAGTATAATAAACGGACTAAAATCGATATCAAAATCCAAATTTAGCACTTTTTCAAGTACGGGATTATTCAATTATACATGACGGACTCTCGATGGCTTTGCTCTTTCCAGAAGAAGGTGGAATGTTAGAGTTGCCATCAAATCCTATTAACTGGGCACTTGCCCCTGTCTCGTAACACAGCAAAAGTGAAGTATCTGCCTGATATTGTGCAGTAGGATCATAAAGAACTATTTATCGTCTGCCAAACTTCCAAAAGCCCTTAATCAAAGTGCTCGATCTAAGTACAAGTGTTGTAAAAAAATAAATGCTTGAAATTTATGTATAGCTTTTGTTATGATCTTAGTATGTACGTTAAAGTGATATTCTTCGTCAGTTATATTGGACAAATGCAAAAACGTTGGCAGTTCTTTCCTTATTAATTTAAAAATGCTTGAGGCAATGCCTTGTTCTTGAGTTTTCTTTAGATGCAATAATAATACGCGCCGACCCACCGTAACCTATCACTATCTCACTTCTGCCCGCGTGGGTTCGAGTCTCAGGGTTGGCCAATATTGATACGTGAGAAAGCTTGCCAGTAGCTTCCCCTGGGTTGGTGTATTTAGCCTTTCTTGCGCTAAGAAATTGCTTTATGCTAAAACAACAACAAAAATACCAAAAACACACCACAGAAAAAACAACACAAAAGCAAACATCGAACAACACCATATTAATACGGACAGATCTGGTTTCAATAGACAATGCCTAAATCTGTGCTGAAGCCGATATATCAGTAATTTGGTACACATTTCACTAAAGGAAAGTGTTAAGATAAGCGCATATTTAAGAAATCTGATTTGAAAATGTTAAATCAGACTTAAAATTTAAAACCAATCAGATCGCAGGGTTCCAAATTAAAGTCCAGACTTCAGTTCCATTGGTGCGAACCAGATTGAATTAAATAAAATCTGACTTGAATTTGACTGTTAAGTCGCTAAAGTCGATGCCCAGACTTTCCAGATAGGAAAGTTATAGCACATTGTTTAAACTGGGGTCTGACTCGGCAGATGGAGAAAAGCCAAACTGACCATCTACTGGTTTGAGGCCAAGGGTTTATCATAGCAATATTCTGTGGACACGTGCCTGTCCTTCCTCTAATATTCCGTCTTTCCCGTAATGCTTCGTACTTCTCCCAATGTCCTATTATTCCTGTAATGTGTAATGTTCCGTACGTCCTCTAATGTCCCGTCGTTCCCGTAATTTCCCGTCCGGCTTCATAAATTGAAACCCATATTATCATGAATCTCTGAATAAAGACCTAAGTCAAATGCAATTTACAACATTCCCCTAGAAGAGATGGCGTTTTACGGTTCCTGTTTGACTTTGCAATTGCTCTTAACACACTGAACGTCTCTTTCTGATTTTGAATTATGCCATATTGGCGGTGACATCTGTGTCCTAATTTTTTTAACACATGCTACCGTCTTTTCATCGATGCGGCAAAACTTGTCTTTTCTCTTAAATATATTATTATATTATTGTTGTTATTATCCCTCTTGTTATTGTTATATATATATATATATATATATATATATATATATATATATATATATATATATATATATATATATATATATATATATATATATATGCTAAAGGGATGACAAATCATGCAACAAAAAAAAGCAACAAATTGCCAGACAAAAACGTCGTATGTACACTCTGATAAGTCGAGTCAAAGTGCGAAAATATTAACTCTGATCTGCTATGGCATAATGCACAGGAAAATTAGGTCTAAACTGTTCTATAATTTACTCCCGACTAGCGGCATAGACTCCGACCTGCCGGCGAATACGTGACGGCAGATAAGAGTCTCATCAGTTGGAGTAAGCGACATATCATAGAATTTCGCGAGTGATTTATTTAAAGAATTCAAAGAACCTTCTAATATGCAACATCAGCCCCCATGACAACATTCTGTTTTCCTAGCCCTTTGCACAATTCCCGACCACCAGGATCTTAGTGATTTGTAAAATATAGTGACAGCGAAAGTTTTCAAGTTTATTATACTAAAGCTTATTCATTTGATACGTTGTCTCAAAGTAAATTTTTCACCATCGCCACCACCACCCTTTCACCGACTATTTAGCTTCTCGATATGCCAGTGTTTATCTAGAAATTAGTTGTTCTAATTGGGCAGACAAGACGCTAAATTAGGAATATTTCAGTCTTCAAATACAACTAACAAATAAAATTCGATTATTGTCTGAAACAGAAAGTTGTAATACACACGTAAATAAAATTGAAATTATATACATTTCTGCATATAAAACGTCTGTTGAGTCTGATAAGCGATGTGGATTTATTTGAGAAATAGATGAAAGTGAGGAATGTTCTGACAGCTTGTAGGAAAAAAGGGAATATTTTGACATCAATATAATTTAAATGCTACGAAAAACGTTCATGCACAAAAGGCAAGGAATATCGAGGCCTCTAAAAAGTGATACCAAATCAGTCTGATATACCGACCCCTATCAATATTCGGCGGCCCTCTCCGCTTTGTTACCGCGACCTACTCCAGGTCGGCTTAAGCAAATCTCCCCTTACATGCCTCTATACACTTAGGTGTGTGTTAAAGAGATTTAGTTAAACACTAGCCCCATCATATGACAAACACCCGTTTGTAAACTGTAGGATCAAAGGCTTTCAAAATTGAAATGTTTAGGCGAAGCGGTCCTTCTGTTGTCTAACACCACACAAACAAAACTTCAAATTTAATACTGTTTGTTTTTGACGTACACTCCTCAAATTTATTATCTGCGGAAAGCCAATGTGAGAAACTAAGTGACTAATGTCAGTTGTTACAATATTGACATTGGAGGCTTCTAGTTTGACAATTTTCCAGTCCTTTCGTTTTTTCTGAAGTATAGAAAACTATTACAAGCTGACGATGATTTACTAATCTGAAGTGAACGTTGGTTGAGCACTCTCTCTGTACATTTTTGGGTCTTGAATCCGAATACGGTGCATTTGAAATGGTTGTTATTCACTGCATGTATAAGTTTTCTGCTGACAATTGTCAAGTTTTTTAAGTCTGCAGTCATTGTCAGCAGTTGTGTGTTTCTGATTTCAATTTTTGACCAATTTTATTAAAGGCTTTGTGTAAATGGTTGAAGGATCTAAACTGTCCATCAAATTACCAAAACGGGTATGATCACATTAGGTAACTGGGCTATCCGATTTAAATTCAGATGTTTGATATGCTGTTATTGTGTGTTTTTCGCAATTTTTTCAGCACATGATAGGCGATACATGACGACCTGTAAAACTGGTGGAGTAAGAAGTCGTGAAACCCTCCGGAAAAAGAACCTCCGACCTGCCGGAGGGGCCCCGAGTGGCCATGTGGTCTAAAGCGCCGTCAGTTACGGATCACTGCCATCTCACCTCTGTCTGCGTGTGTTCGAGTCTAGGATTCGGCGAATGTGGATATGTGAGAAAGCATGCCAGTAGCTTCTCGTGGGTTGGTGGTTCTTTCCGGTGATTTCCCGGTTTCTTCCTCCACCATTAATACTGGCCGCCATGAATAGCCTATCGTGTGCTGAAAAATGGCGTTAAACCCAACAACAACCGACCTGCCGGAAGCTTTCTCACGACCCCACGCGGACAGAATTAAGATGGCGGTGATCGGTAATTGGGAGCAATTTAGACCGCCATCGGGAGCTACTGTTTGTTATACTAACTTCAGTTTACTGAGCTATCATATTACATTCAGGGGTCTGTTATGTTAGCGTCACATTTCGGATTAAAATCAATTGATATATAAAAAGCCACCAAAAGAAAAAAAAAAGTTGGAGCATTTAAGACAGCATTCAAGCTGTTAAGTTTTGTATAGCTACGATGTCGTAGCCTCAACTTGTTTAGTTGTGGTTGAGACTACGAACGGATCCCATATCATGTAATGGAGCAAAAAAATCTCACTTTAAGTCAGAAACACAAATAATTTAGAATTCTACTAAATAAGTATAATCATTCTGTCAAAGAAGTTTGGCTTATTTTAAATTTATTGTGCCCTTACACGGTAAAATAAATTTGCGTTGTTATGCTAACCTCACCGTGTCCACCATGACAGATAACGCAAGACTCGCCGTGACCCCTTTTCTACATAAGGCTTGCCAGACTATATATGGATATTCTACGCCATGGTATTAGTTGTTGAATGACATAACGCGAGAAGATAGCGAATGGATTCTTGCATAAATTGCGGAAAAGGGTTTTGTTGAGAAAATAATTTTTTCTTGGTGAAATTTCGAAGTCACCGGTAAACCGTATTTACTTTTAATGTGCAGAATTTCCAACTCAAACCGCGCCATATTTTTTTACTACGATATTTTTACGTTTCCAAAATAAGGCATTAAGGTCCTTATATGACACAAATAAACGAGGCTGAGAATGGAAGTAGGCATTATATGAACTAATATGGCAAACGATCAAAACGAAAATATCGGATAAGAAAGGTAAACGAGATTTTACCACTATTTCTACAATGATTTGCGATTATTCCAGTATTAAATAAGAGGACTACCCAATTTATTTCATAACGCATCCAAAAACATGTTATATTAGGCTAAAAAAATAGGCTGCTCCAGTAACAAACATAGACTCATGTTAGTACCGTGTCCACAAGGTAGGACTAAGGTACTAATATTAGTACTAAGTTTTGTACAACTCTTGGCATTCTTGCTCACTTAAAGCAATTTGATTTAATCAATTTTCAAGATATTCTAAACGTTTTAAAAAGTTTCTTATCAAATAGGTTTTCATAAGTTTGGACACATATCGCAGTATTAAAGAATATGCCACGCTGATAAACATGTGGATTTTCTCCTGTTCCAAATAAACATTCTGCTGAAAAAAGACCTCTGTTGTTAAAAATACCATCTTTATTCAAAGTTTAGAACCTTCGTACTTCACCATCCCAGCGACAGAAATACAAGTTCGATTTTGATAATGATTAGTATTTAAGAGTCAAAACTTGTTCCACTTTTTGGCGTTGTTCTGCATTTTGTTTGATTATTTTTTGTTTGCTTTAGTAATATAGCCCACTACTCTGTTCAACCAATTATAGGGTTATAGGCTATTCGTTAAAAAAATAAAACGTATGCGTGTATGAACCTTGATGTCAGATGTTTCTACGCTTGTAGAAACATTGATATGCAAGTTTGTTCCTCTGAAATGTACTTGTTTCATGCTGAAGGGGGTAAGGAGAAACGAACGTGATGGGTAGATATATAGACAGAAATTTATCTTTATGTTGTATAATTAATTTCATGTTTATGCTCTTTTAAGGAAAATGCCAATATTGTGAGAATTAAAAGTCAATAGGTTTATTCATTTATAAAATGGGGGTCACAATTTTACTTTAAAAATACACTATCTTAAGATATTTTTTACATTTTAGTTTACCTTTTGGAAAAGAAAACAAACAAAACAATCAAATTACTATCAATTTAGCAACATTCTTACCAAAAATTCCACGTGCATTCGTCATTGTGCCTGGATTTCGTGACACGTTTGACAATTCATCTGCCTTGCCTTAAAAGAAATGCCAGAAATAGATAATAAATTGGAAATTATGTTGACCCATTATCATTTCTTCCTTAAACGCTGACACTGGAAAAATAGTGCATTTATATCGAGTTCGTCATATTTGGAAACCTAATCGCGAACATCAGAACTAAAAATTCGCAAAGTTGGCTGGATCATCAAAGGATTGCATTTTTAGGTACTAATATTATTTTTTTCTTTTGAGTTAATTAATTTATATACCAACGAATAATAATAATAATAATAATAATAATAATAATAATAATAATAATAATAATAATAATAATAATAATAATAATAGACTTCTTCCCAAACTGAAAAATGAGGAAATGAAGACCTCAGTAAGAGAACAATAGCAATTTAAAAACAAATACCTTAATTTTATTTACTAGCTACATTTGTGAAGATATTTCATTGCCTGTATATGTCTTGTTCATATGCAAAAGTAATCGCATGTGGTCGTCACCATATTTTACATAAGACGCCTGGTAGTGGATCTTTTCTAACAGACATTTGCTTGATTTTGGTTCCTAAAGGTCAAGACCAGTCTAATGAATGATTCACACGTGTGTCATATTTTTCCGTAAGTAAATAGCACTAAAATATGATATTGGTTCCTTGTTCCGTTAATAAATAACTTTCAGTAAGCCTAATACCAACATACTTATATTGTCAGAGTTCATTTTGTTTTTGTGCCAAAGAGATCACGCCAGATTTCGAGCTCGTTAGCTTGTTTGATACATCGAAATTGCTACCCAGCCTTTACGCCAGCTTCCGACGCGCTTGTTTTCGCCTGTGAAATGTTTAGAGACGACATTGATGGCTCAGATCGTCGAGACAGCAAGTGTCTCGCTAAGATCTTTAATCAAAGTCGCAAGCTATTCACTCGATGAGGCATTCCTATAGCTGAGATAAAAACATGCGATAGGCAAACGTTCTGACAACTTTATCAAGGCCTACTCATCAGCAACCCTTAAGCTAAGATCTGTCGCAATCCGAGCCGGTTTGGGTGGCCATATTGTACCGCCTGACACGAAACTCGACCATAAGGCTCAGAACGGTTATAGATCAGCACAGTATGTTGTATACAATATACAGAGATTTACAATAAAGAATAACAAGATTGGCTAGGCCAATAAAACGTTTAACAACGCATTTAGACAGGTTTAAGATAAGAGGAAGTATGCGAAGTACATAAACCTGACCCCCTGCCTCTTTGTAGAAAGTTCAATTTAAGATACGTTGTTTGATATAAAACCATATAGCTTAAATATTTCAGAATAGTAACGAACCAACCCACGTGGTTTCAGAAATACGAAACTCGGATCACAGTTTAACTCCTACACTCAAGGATCATGACTAGGTGTACGGATGTGTTTGGTGAGAAACTCTGGCAGGTTTAACATTTTATTAAAATCTATCTACATCATATAGTTTGGATTGGATTGGATTTGCATTGGCTACAGTAGATAAATGTTTTAAATTTATCTTGTGAAAAAACAGCAAGTGCAGTAACAACAACTATGCAACTATACTACTGATGATGATGATGATGATGATAATAATAATAATAATAATAATAATAATAATAATAATAATAATAATAATAATAATAATAATAATAATAATGTTATAAGGACGACGACGATGATGATTTAATAAATTCAAAAAAATGTATATCTCATTTTATTTAATGTCCCCTCTTCTTATCTCGTATAAAGTATTGCAAAACTCACTGACTTATAGATGAGTTGCGTAAAATAATCATTAACTCCAAGTGGATTTCATTCACAGAGGCCATAATTTTGTAGTGGGTGGATAACTCAGTTTATCAATCGATGAAAAAAAAAGATTATCTTTACTAGATGCAATAATATCATTCTCTGTTGGTTTTCTGCAATATCGACAACTAATTAAGACGATATTTGGTTGAGACAAATCAGATATTGTTTAAAAAGCAAAGAAAGTTCTCTCCATTCGGATCTTTTTGTTCTTAGACTTAGACTGATATATATTATTTGATGCATAGACTGACATGACTTCTATGTAAATTATTTATTGGAAGTGTTACTAAGTGCTTTGTGCATGGATGTATGTACACTGCTTATTTTAGTCCATGCTCTCATCTTCTTCCAAGGAATTATTTTCAAAATATAAAAGAATCATCCTTATTAATCGATGCCGCTGGCCATATTTTTAACGTGTCATCCATGATCTGCACCATATTTCTTAACAGACGTTGCAGTAAGAGCAGCTATATTGTTAATTAAATTAAAGTTACTTTACATAAAAGTAGTTTCCAACATGGCCCACGATCAACATCCAGGACCATATTACGTTGAATGAAATGTGGAATGGATTTTCTGAGGTTTGTGTGTGTGTGTGTGTGTGTGTGTGTGTGTGTGTGTGTGTGTGATAACTTGGCTATTTAAAATAGTTTCTCATTTGTGCTGTCCTGATTTCGAGTTCAAATTGAATGTTTCGTGGAATTAACAGGCTTTGGTACAGTTTTGATTAAGACATAGTGTATATGATTTTTTTGTCTTGCACACAACTTGATTTCATTGTAATTTGTCATTGTATTGATTGTTTCTTTTAAATGCGTTATTCGGTTTTTATGTACTGGTATTTTCTATTGTATATTCGAGTATTCAAATTGTGAACCATGATGTGTTACCAATAATGTTTGTTATGGTAATTCAGACCTATCAAAGAACTTAAAGGTAAATTCTTAATATTTTTAACATAACTTTGGTTTTAATTCGTATCATTTTCCCAAGATCGTATTCTGTATCATTTTCATTAGAATCTTCGAAAGTATATCATGAATGAAAGTTTCCTAAGCAGTGACCCGTCACACGCGCCAATTGTCCTCACGAATTACTATATTGCCGCCATTAATCCTGTCGTCTGCATTTTCCATTAGCATACTGACTCTAATCTGCTATCAGGTAAAGATGATTTGACATTAATTTCTACCGTCATAACAACCCTGAAATTGAGCTAAGTGGTATTGATGCTATCGAATGCCCCGATGGCACTGACCGCCAAGTTTGATAGCCGACGCCAGTGAAAAAGTCGAACTAGTCTGTACAGTAAACGCGTGCCTTACTGTCCCGTAAAGCTAACTACGACAAAAAAAAAAAAAAAAAAAAACCAAAACAACAAATATTCAAACAAAAACAAACAAAAAAAAAACAAAAAGAAAACCCCAAAAAGTTAATAATAACGGTTCGCATACCCCTTTGCTTTTTATTGCATATGCCCCTATTTCACTCTTCCCCACCCCAATATACACGGCCTCCCATCCACCAACACATCACCACAGTGCTCGACGATTCACAACGCAAAATCAGTCACATATATGATACGTGTTCTTGCTATTGCTAAAACTTTGAAAAAAGCATAACATATTTTGAAAATGTCATTGGAATCGAAATATATGTACATGTGGAATTCGTCCTACCACCACATATGGACCCCAAGGGATTGGAGCCATGGACGGTATCTTCCTTTGGCAGATAGCAGCGACAGGGCAAACATAACTGCAACATTTATGAATATAGACATGTGGTGGCATCTGCAAAATTCGAATTATTGGGTTTTTTTTATGTCCGTAAGGTAAATAAATTTGTCTTTAAAGCTGCTTTTATCGTGACAAAAGACTTTATTTGAGTTGGAGCAGAGAATCTGAACTGCTTTCTCAGTAGCTTTTCTTAAAATATTCTGCTGTATGTATGTATGTATGTATGTATGTATGTATGTATGTATGTATGTATGTATGTATGTATATATATATATATATATATATATATATATATATATATATATATATATATATATATATATATATATATATATATATATATATATATATATATTCTCTAGACGTTCTGTTATTTAGGATTTTCGTTTAGTTTGTTTTGTGCACATGATAAGTTATACATGGTGTATATGATTGGGGAAGATATCAAGAAGACCAAGTACCCACAGACCTTCCCCCCCCCCCAAAGGAAGAAAATTGGCAGTCTTTCTCATAAAGCCATGTGATCTGTAAAGGCAAACGTCTTAGACCACTTATTCAAGAACCCTCATCACTCCGTGATCAACCAAAGCAATCTTTATATGTTGATTTAGATCTTGTATAAACATCTCTTTATTTTAAAACATGTTTCAATAGCCACACGATGATTACAAGGATATTAGAATTTATCATTTTTCTTGGTTCTTTTACAGCAACACCGTAAGATAGGCCATATGATTTTAATTGTTGTACATACATACATACATACATACATACATACATACATACATACATACATACATACATACATACATACATACATACATACATACATACATACATACATACATACATACATACATACATGCAGGCATACATGCACGCACGCACACATGCAAATACATACGTGTCATATCTTGATTCGGTATACAAAAATGTATAATAATGTATGAGAATAATGAAATTGTTTATGCTATAATAATAATAATAATAATAATAATAATAATAATAATAATAATAATAATAATAATAATAATAATAATTTAGTAAGTAGTTAGTATTATTTATCAGTCTCTGGGTATGTATGTATTCGGAATAATTTTTTTATTTTAAAAAAAATCGTAATGACACGCTCTTTACTTGGTCTTCTTATCACATATCTTTTTTTGTCTCGATGTATCGACACATTTTATCACTTGCTAAATCACCTACTCAGTTTAAACTGAGAAGCGAAAAAGCTATTTATTTAACAAAATAACACATTTAGTATTTACAATGCAAATCATTTGAATATATACAATAATTCAGCACTCAACACACACACACACACACACACATATATATATATATATATATATATATATATATATATATATATATATAGAGAGAGAGAGAGAGAGAGAGAGAGAGAGAGAGAGAGAGAGAGAGAGAGAGAGAGAGAGAGAGAGAGAGAGAGAGAGAGAGAGAGAGTACACAGGCATATACATGTCTAAACTAAATAAGATTTCCTTACGAGACTGATTTCAATTCCGCTTCGTTCATTCTCAAGTGTATGTGATTCACTTCTTTATTGCCATTGCTCATTCAGGGAGCGGAGAATATTGTGAATGCGGTGGTAATAAATGGCCCACACACTTAAAACCTGGGTCTGGCCAAATTAATAGAAATGGATGACAAACTTAGGATATTCGATAGCCTTCGGTTTTGCGAGCTTACAAGGGTTCATTTTGTTAATTATTACGAATATTTATACATTGCATGCCTTTAATTCAGACTTTCACCGATCTTGCAGAACATAGCTGTAAAGAAAAGTTGAGTTTTCAGCTTTTTGGGAAAAAGGGTCTAATAATGTTCTATCTCAGTTACATCAAAGACAATATTGCACTCTTTTTTTGAAACTGGGCACTCTTCTTATCGGAAGATCAGGTGTTTATTTTCATTTAATTTGTACTATGAGTCATGTATTATAAAGACTGTGCAAATTATGAGTTAGCTATTTTTCACCATATGTCAGATCTTACACGATGATAAGTGTCCGGTAAAAATTATGTAAATGGTGTAAACGTTTCACATAACAGTAACATAACACATAAGTAAAGTTAAGTTTTAAATTAACAATTTACAGGTATATATGAAGTTATAAAATCCAGGTGCAGTCTATGGAATGTCCATAATTATTGCAAAAATCCAATTATGTAACAACAAAATCAAACTATCCACTCCACCAAATTACTGTCATATAACCCGTTGGAAAACACTGACAATTAATTCTTTATTCCACACATTTTTTGATGTTTGTCCAAATTTTATTGATGAAAATGCAAATAATGGTTTATTATGCATTTGCTTATAAATATGCAACGAATGATCTCATTAAAAACGTGATGATAAAGCATCATTTCATCTCCAGGTGTTTATAATTGAATACTCTTGTAAATACAAAATAGAAACACTAAATTATTAACTATCGCACGTTACCCATTAACCAATATTTTACCTTAATAACTTTTGTTTCTCGATGACACTTTTTCGCATGGTGAAATTTAAGTCATATAATTTTACTTACACTTTTGCCAATGTTATTTTATTTGGATATTTTTCACTAAAGTGTTGAGGCTGATGATGGTTCCATTAAGCCTGATGTTGGTTCTGCAGTAGCGTAAAATAAAAAAAACAAACAAACAAACAATATAAGAATTTATGTAGGCTTTTTATTTTGATTTTATATTTTTTCGGAAAGCATTGTTGTGAAAATCACGTGGAAAAAAAAGTTAAAATTAGAATTCAAACATAATGAATTCAATCTGATATAACAATACTGAGTAGAAACTCCAAGTTACCATTTGCTGGAAAGTTTTCAAAGATATTCCAAAACATATTGCCAGAATGAAATTGCAAAATGACCATATACGTATAATTCCTTAATACTAATATTAATATAAGTTTAATATAAACCAATAATTGTCGGCTTCATTATCAATGAATCAAAAGGGATAATAGATCGTTTGAACAAGAAAAAAGTGACTGCGTATAATTTTAAAATTGTAGAGAGAACAAACTTTGCAAGCTTTTTATTCGTTCTTTTTCTTCTTTTTTTCACTCAGTTTTGTTTTCGAAGAATTATAATGTCCTATGCATCCATGAATACTGGGCGCCTAATTAGAAAAAGAAAACAAGCAAACACAAAGCACTATATCATGGCCGGTAAGTAAAAAGCACGTGGCCCCCGAGTGACCGATTGATCAAAAGGGTTTGCCTTTATTGCCTTTACCAATTACTGCCATCTCAATTCCATCCTCGCAGTTTCGAGTCTCCGGCCCGGTCAATGGAATCACGTGGAAAAGCTCGCCAGTAGGAAATCGTTGTGTGTGTTTTTTTTTTTGGAGGGGGTACCGTACCCAGGTACTCCCACCACCAGGTTTACTGGCTGTCATGAAAAGGAAATCAAATTCTCTTGAACATCAGCTTTTGCTTAAGTTTAGATTAATCACAAATGACGTTACTTTTGAAAGTGCGTTCCTGATTGACTAATAAATGGAAACTCAATTCCAGTCTCAGCTTTAAAATATCCGGGCTGGATCTGCAGTCGCATGCTGCAACTTCAGCTCATGTTTGATCATGTGAAAATCCCATGTACAAAGAATTGTACAGATCTTTAAATATCCGTCAAAAAAATTTAACCGACTTTAATTCTCCAAAAGATATTCGGAACTATCGAAAGGCTGGATTTGTCAATGACTTTGACAGTCGATGACTTCAGTTCAAATGAATTATAGAATTTTACAGATTTCTTTTTGTCCTTCGGTCCCCCGATTCTACTGCCAAAGTTCTGACATTTACATCATATCTTATTTTTAAGTCTTTATAATTATATGGGATTAATTTTAGGTCTTTATAATTAGATGGAATTACTTTACGGTCTTTATAATTAGATGGAATTATTTGTTCATATGTTTAAGAGAATGTAGAGCCCTCCTATAGTTAATTAAACTGTTCCGCTCTAAACATGTTTGAAAGGTCACATTTGATTGGCTGTTTCGGAAATGTATAGTCTCCTGAAGGCCGAAATGAATCAGGAGACAACATCTGTCTAGATGTACAAGAAGTTGTTGTTGTTGTTGTTGTTCTTGTGGGGCTTAACGCCATTTTTCAGCACACGATAGGCTCTACATGGCGGTCAGTATTAATGGTGGAGGAAGAAACTGGGAAATCCACAAAAAGAACCACAGATCCACGAGAAGCTACTGGCAAGTTTTCTCACATATTCACATTCCCCGAACCCGCACAGACAGATGAGATGGCAGTGATTCGTAACGGAGAGCACTTTAGACCACTTGGCTACTCAGGTCCCTTGTACAGGAAGAGTTAAAACATCAATGTCTACAGTATTGGACTTTTCAACTGTTATGCTATGATGTAATTTACTCTGCTAATATGTTTATAATTATTAGTACATTTAAGGTAAAAGAACAATAAATAACCATTATAGTACTATCGTAATCTTTTTAATTTCTCATTCATTACTGGTTGTAAATATTATCATGCAAATTTAGTCCTGTATAAACGTACTGTAGCTTCCTCCCCATACACCTAAACGGTGTAGCAACTGTATCTAATAAATAAAAAGACAAGCAAGAAAGTAAATAAATAAATGAATGAAAATGATATAAATAAATGAATGAAAAAAAAATAAATGTATACGCGGTTAGCTTTATTGGTAGGAGAAGAAGCAACTTACCGTATGTACTCATTTATAAGTCGGGACAAGCTGCAAGCAACAAAGATCCTGATATGCATTGGCATAATTTACAAGCAGATTAGGGTCTATATTGTTTGTTCTACTGATTACCCCTAACAAACTGTATAGACCTGGATTTGTTTGTGCATTATTTTTTGGGCAGTTTGTAGTTGGACTCGTCTTATTAGCGAGTATATGTGATTTATCAACCACGCTGGTCCATATATGGTTGTGTCTCTGGTGTTAATATGAGAGACCCATTGGGAATATATTATATTTTCGAGACTGAACATTGAGCCTCGCTTCCTGAAGAAATTGAATGTTCAACTGATAAATTATATTAGATAAAACGACTGAGTAAAAGTGCGCAAATTTATCATAAGACTGGATGTTCTGTTGTTTTTTTTTAACTGCCGTCAGTATAAAGAAAATTACAAAACTGCACTTGTTTGCTGAAAAGCAACATGAAGAACCGAATTTTCTAATGATTGATAGCGAATGTTCTTTTTATTGTTGTTGATTTTTTTTCGGGGATGGGGTGTTATAGCGTTACTGGTATGTTAAGAGTTCATTTGTCCCTTTAAATACACTAAAAATGTCAAACGGCTGAAATTGCAAAGTTTTCCAATGCATTGTATAGAGCCTGATTGGATCAGACTGATTGGCATTTTCTCTGACATCACTTCCGCTAGAAACTATACTAAAACCCTTAATGCTCACGGTACCGGAACAGAATTCAATCTGTTAGGAAATTAGTGCTGGTCATAAACCTTTCATGTGTTTCTTTATTGGCATTGTGCGACCGTGCCAAGCTGAACAAAATGCATATGACCTTCTGTAGCAAATTGCCCGTACAAATATTACTTGGGAATAATATTCATTCCAAGTTATTAAAGAGTTGTCCATGTGCCAAGGTTGGTTCCTTGGATAAACAAACACAAGTTACTGGCAAGACTAATCGTTCACACGTATAAACAAAGAATCGAATGGCCCATGTGAGAATTTTAATTCTTTACACTTATTGGAAAAAATTATTTGGGATGTTTTCGTTAGCTTTTATGATGTAGAATTGATGCTTCGGAATCGTAAACAAATGTAGCTTTCTTCGTCTGCGCAAGGTTATACAACTTGTGGCAAAAGAGTTAGTCTAACTGTATTTAACACTCATATTTATAAGTCATTTATGTATAATATTATCTCTCTCCCCCTATGTATGTATGTTTGCTTGTCTGTCTCTCCAAAACTATTTTGTCATCGATATTTCGGAAAATAATTTGTTTACCTACTTGATAATATTTGCCTTTTCTCAAAACCACTCAGAAGCACAATAATTTAACATGGCAATATGTTTGGGTTGATGAACTCTTCCATTCATATCTTCCATTCTTCCATCTAAGCAATACCATCTCCATCCTTGAATATGCTCATTTTATTACCGTTTGTGTTTTCAATATATTTCTTAAATTGTTATTATTATTTGAATATATAAGTTTTTGTAATCTTATTATATTAAATAAGCAAAGTCCCTTGTTACTTCATATCATTAAAATATATCAAATGCCGTTGTAATACAGAACGAATTTATAGCGTACTGTAGGCTGTGTCTCTTCCAGGGCCGTGTTGGTCTTTCTTTTACGCCGAAAGTGTGTATTTCTAAAGTTAGATGAGTGAAATGATCAAAGAGTCTGGTGTGTGTGTTCACTGCTTAATCAGGGAAAGTATGTCACTATTACCACGCTCTTGCTTAGTTTTGATGATAGCCATGAAATAAGCATAAACCCCGAACTGTAAACACAACCAGTTTGGAATAACAATAAATCCACGTAGGTTATAAATCAAACGTTATAATAGGGATTTGAAGAGAAATAAAATTTTGTTAAGGAGCGCCTAATTGTTTCTACAACTTATTTCCAAGTAACAACAAACCCAGAACCCCTAGATCGATTTTGCAAGTATGTGTTTATATTCGTGTTTAACGCTTGTGTACATATTTGAAGATACCTCGGTCCCACTCGAGGCTAAATTGGCCTTCTGCTGTCTTTAGTCCAGTCACATATACAAAACAGACGATTTACATCCCAAGGTAGATTTATTGGAGAGCTGGCGGACGAAACTTTAGCAAATGGTAAGCATTTTCCTTCTTTGACTAGACGATTATGTTAGTTTGACACATACGCTGGTCCATCAAATTTTACTCGCATTGTGACTTGATTGTTTCTGTTTGTTATACATGCATCGCTACGTCATATATGCAAAACGAAATATTGTTTCACTACAATTAATACTACTACTTCTAATAATAATAATAATTTTATGTCAAAATTTTTACCGTTTATGGAGTAGATGTACCCTTGCATATTCTATCCTATTCTCACGGCAGATCGGTCCTATGATTATTCGTACCGTTTTATGGAGTAGAAGTGCTGCCGACTAGACTATCTCACAGAAGCCAAATCCCTACTTTTATCATTTATGGAGAAGTAGTATCCTAGCATTGTCTCCCCTGTTCTCACACCAGAAGGGTCCAATCACGACTTTTACCCTGTTATGTAGAAGTAATCTTGCCTAGTCTCTCCTACTCTCACAGCAGAATAGTCCTTTGATTATGTTTATAGAGTACTCTTGCCTTGTCTCTCCTATTCATGATTCGAAACCTCACCCGTGAGTCTGGCACGAAAACCTTCCTCCATTTGTTGCCTCTAAAGAACATATTCTACATCTATAAGCGTGCCGAGATTCATGCAGAAAATGAAAATATATATATGTGTGTGTGATTTGGATTTATAACGTAGCTTTAAAAAAAAATTTTATCGCTTCGTCATCAGCGTGACACTTTATTGTGCACGTAGCATCCTGTCCCACCCAGTTACATTATACTGACACCAGGCCGACCAGTCCTAACGTTAACCTTCTAATGGTGAGCTTTGGAAACGTTGTTCTTGTGGGGCATAACGCCATTTTTAAGCACTTTTCATGGCGGCCAGTATTAATGGTGGAGTAAGAAACCGGGAAATCCGCGAAAAGAACCACCGACCCACGAGAAGCTACTGGCAAGCTTTCTCACATATCCACATTCGCTGAATCTTAGACTCGAACACACGTAAAGTTAAAAAAATCAAGTAATCAATATATAAACAAATGGTATTTTAAACACAATTCAATAGCACTGTCTTGCTTATAAAATATTGTTTTGTGAAATTGTTTATTTAATCTTTACAAATAAAATTGTAACTTAATGTGAGAAAAATTACATTTCTTGTCAGTTTAATTTCAAACCGATAACATATAGTAGAAAAAACACATTCAAGAGAGATCCTTTTGACGTAAATTATATAGTGTTGTCTTAGTTTTCACGACATTTCCCAAATTAAAAAATATCTTTCATAAATTTATGGCGCAACAAGGCCCGATGTAAACAGCTAATTAAGTGGAAAACATTGAATACAAAACTACACTTTTTGCCTTCTTCCCGGCCTCTTGCATGAGAGCCACAATTCAATAAGAACTCTGCTGGTACTCCAAAAACAAATAGCTTGACACGATTAATCAGTGATTGCACAGTTTAATAAAGCGTAGATAAAAAATCTTTTTCTTCTTCAGGCGGTCTGACCCAAGTAAATCTACCCGTCAGACAGGTGTCATAAAGTTTTAAAAGTTAGAGATAACAGTCCTGGAGTAAACCTTATCCATAAAAGGTCGTTAATCGCTTAATTTGGGACAATCGCAAAATGGATTGTCTGGAAGTGGTAGTTTCCAAAACATTTTAGAACTGAAAGGGAGATTAGAAATTATAGAAATCATCAAATAAGTTGTATATAAATCCAATATTTTTTTTAAATCTAGACGTCAAATTTGTTATTCTTATTAAAATACCGTACTAACCGACTCCGAATTCAGCATGAAAATGGAAGGTTTCCACATATATTTATGACCCTAAATACACTTCCTAATCACGTATCTCAAGTTCCTATTCAGGATAATGTTGCGGAAAGTAGATTTGTAATACAAAGTCGATTTCTTATACCCGCAATAAAATGTTTTAAAATGATAAGATATAGCCTAATTAAAATTTGAATATGCAAATTATCTTAATTATGCAGTTTCGTACTTTTCTCGACAGTGTTTTAATTTTTTTTGATTTTTGCAGAGTGACCATACTTGCGGATTTTTATGCAAAGTGAGGATTATGTACATAGTTTTAATGATTTTGGATTTATCTAGATATTTTATGTTCACTTTGTTGTTTGACCATTTCACTTATCTGCTAACTAACCGTTGTGCTCGTTGCAAAATATATTTAAATCGCTGAGTATGGAAAAAAATCAACGTGAAGTAGTAACACGTCGGATTTTCATTATTGCTTGCGGGGTAAACTTTCGTTTAACTAACTATACTATTTTGGCCCTCCTATACTGATTAGTGGATCCGTTTTTACTTGCAAATATGACCCATTTCTTGAGACAAATTTATGAACTTAAACGCTGAAGTCTGCATGTCCTACACCTTATAAATATCAACAGAACAAAAGTTAAAATATCAGATTGTATCCTCCAATTTCATTAATTCGAGCATTAAAATACAATATTAACATATCATTGGTACTCGCTACACATAAATATGTAGGACTTAATAAGACTTGGACAGATTCAAGATTTATTACGTTTGTTAACAACGAATGCAGACAGAACATAGTTTTGGTAAACATGCAATTTAGGGAAACAGTCCGCATTTGTTGAATATTGGTGGGGCACTCAGTTTAAATAATGTAGAAAATTCATATAGCATGCGTCTAATGATTTTGATTTTATTCAAAATTCAGCCCTGGGCCTGTTGCGTTTGCCTATTACTAAATAAACATTAAGATAACCACCCCCAACCCCCACTTCCAAAAAAGGAAATACAAGATGCTGAAAGAAAGATAAAGTTTCGGATTATAACCTCCAAAATTAAAAAAAAATACTCCTGTTTTGTCAGTCCGTATTTAATAAGTACGACAAACTATCGTTCCATTAATATTATATTCGTACATTTGGCCAGTATGTAAATACAGACAGTTGTTCCAAATTTATATCCGTACTGGTCGTCATATGGATTATATTTGCATCAAATATTTTCTTTTGTATGTGAATATACAAGCACTCCTTAAATAACATAATGTAATTTGTGAATGTAGTATGGGCACATGAACAATTTTTTCCATAAACTTAAAGTTTAATTTTGATATTGCAATGGAGCCTAAACCTTCAATTAAAAAGCAACTAAAGTCTCAACAAAATTAGTAAATGTTTCGGATGGGTCAATCTGTCCATAAGCAAATCTCACAATCATTTAACTATAATTCTGTCAGGGTATGTCGATAATGTATTAAATTATTTTATGTATCGATATAAAACATAACGACTGGAGAGACCGACCAGCCCGTTGTCGGTAGCCGAAACAATTGTCACGGGAGGGGGGGAATCCGGTACTTGTCTAGTGGTCGGACCAGCTAGATAAGCTATATTATCTGGAATCGAACTATTTCTGAGCAAAATAGTATTGCCGAATCATCGTCTGTCGTATCCTAAAGATCAATCAAGTGTTATAATTACTAGAAACTATATAAATGGAATTCAGATTTCTCAATTATAGCTGCACAAGAATCATTTCAGTTTTTAAAAATAGGCATAAAAGAAGATAAAAAAAGGAAATAAAAGATGAGAGAAACTGCCAAATGTAATCGTACCATATAAAAGAGAAAATAAATAACATAATAACATAACGAAGGCCTTACCATTGATAATAGGGTCGTAAAATGGTTGACAAGAGTGAGAGAGAGAACATGGCTTACAAACATTTGTATAAGTGGTGGATGTTTGGGTTATTTACAATTGAAAATAAGCTATGAACACTTTTGTAACTTGTTTGATACCGGATTGAAGAGAATATTTTTGAGAGAAGAGATATATAAATTTACAGGATGCAATTTATCCACTTATGTTGAATGTATAGATCGATATCGATCATACATTTTATAGATAAAAATAACTTTGCTGTTATGAACTATTGTCTGTGCTAATTTTTTTGTAAATTAAGTTTTAATATATATATATATATATATATATATATATATATATATATATATATATATATATATATATATATATATATATATACATATACATATACATTCGATTGTGACTTTGCATAACTGAATACTCTCAAAGCTTGAAGAAAAGGACGTGGTCTATTTTATTAATTAATTATATGGTTTAGTCTTTACTCAGAGGTAGACCCATATTTTGAGGTAGGTTTACTTTTCAGTAATACAACCACTAGATGATAAAATAGTTTATATTTATCTAAACTAATTTATATTAGACGAATGTTAATCATATTAGCTATCAATACTGAATAATTAAAAAAGCTTAATTTTATGTTGGATAATACTAGTACAAATATTTTTTTGTTGAAGTTACGGGTTTATGTCTTTGCCATCCCACCCTCGATCATTGAACATTATAATAAATACATTTTCTCATTATTTGGATTACATTTGACATTGCCCTCTTCTAAAATTGTTTACTTTCGAAAGCAAACGATCATAGAAACTGGATGGCCTATTTCCAGATTGCGAACATTTGAAATTGCTTACTTACTAGGGTAAAATGTTGTAGGAACCGGGTGGCTTTTTTTCAAGACTGTTTGCTTTCGAGAGCAAAGTATTACAGGAGCTTGACCGTTTATTTTCGTGGTAAGCTAATTTTCAATGTCAGTTTATTGTCAAATTGTATGTTATTTCTCTAATAGAACATTTAGCATTTTTCTGCTGTAATTTCCTTGTAACACTGCTACTGCCCCGAGACCGGTCTATTGGGCCACTGCGTCGGTAATAACATTTATGGTCCCAGGACATGGCCTTATTGGGCAAGTGTGGACATTATTAAATAATGTTTTGTCTGGAGATTGCTTTATTAGGCAACTATTTTTGATGTCAACATTTTTCACGCAAGTACAAAACACAATAATAATCGATATTTGAAAAAAAAAGATAGGAACAATTGATATCTGATAAAAAAAATAAGGAAAAAATAGAAATTAAATCCAAAAATATTATTCACTGTACATCTATTTTCCATAGATAAAATTGATATTGGTTTAAAGTTTTACTGTATTATAAAGTCTTTAATTGATCATAACATCGATATACTGATATTTTGAGCTTGCTTCACAGCATGAGCAACAAAGTAACTAATTGTCTAAGTGCTGTGAAGACCACGATACACATTCCTATGAAGTAAGGTCCGAAAATGTCAACGAAACAAAACAAAAACGAAATTTTCAAATACGTGCCGACATCTGATAAATAATCAAAGATAATAAATCCGGAATCTGATAAACAGTCACTGATCAATGGTCCTTTCTCTCAATCTTTGTGATTACTGAATGAATCTGCATGTAAACACGGGTTATTAAACTTCTATAAACTAAATCTGATCGCCAACTTATTTTCACACGGGGCTCGATTAACTTCCGGTAAGTGAAGGATTGTTATGCGGTCTGGTTCTCGATGCTGTTTCAACGTGCAAGATTGTTATCATACGGTCCATGCTGTTGCCCGTTTAACACATGAGGTATCACCTATCCACATAAATTATCTTAGTAAATCATCAGAGTACCTGTTGTACTAGGCCAAATGTCCCACCTAACCATGTAACAATAATGTGTGTTTGTGTGTGTCCGTGTGTATGTGTAGGTGTGTAGGTGGGAGTATATCATATATCATATACGTGTGTGCATATCAGAATTCTAATAAATATTAAATTTATTGCCAATAAAATGGGAGCCTAGTGACTTGTCTAGCGACACAACATAGCTGGGTGTAGGCTGGATTGAAACTAACCATGCACTGATTGTGAGGCAAGCATTCTAACCACTTTGCTTTGTGAAATATATATATATATATATATATATATATATATATATATATATATATATATATATATATATATATATATATATATAGAGAGAGAGAGAGAGAGAGAGAGAGAGAGAGAGAGAGAGAGAGAGAGAGAGAGAGAGAGAGATAGATAGATAGATAGATAGATATAGTGAAGCATACAATTTAGTTTGGCTTTTCGATTGTATAAATTACCCAGCACGCCTTTCCCGAATGGCGTTATAATTGAGGCTGCATGCGCTTTTGTCTTACTAAGTTCAAACTTCCGCATGAACAAACTAAGGTTCATATGCAGGGTAGTAAAACTGGGACATTCATTGGGAAAACAATTGGGAACTATTGAAGTCTGTAATGGTTGGGGTTAATGCCATGGAATAATCTAAGATCTTTGTACTTGTTTGAATTTTATTTATTTCGGTTAATAAAGTTGATTATTTGATATGAAGTATTCTTTAAAAGGTATTCTTGAACTAGTTCATACATACATACATACATACATACATACATACATACATACATACATACATACATACATACATACATACATACATACATACATACATACATACATACATACATACATACATACATACATACATACAACTAGACATTGACTTTGTATTCTTCATGAGTAAATGTATTGTTTAATTTTAAAATTTCTTTTTAGGGATCAAAAAGTGTGTCGTATTCTTAAACTTTATCATACTTTAAAACATGATCATCATACTAGAATTAAGTCCTTATTACTCGGAGATACAGAGATCTAATCAGCTAAAATTAGAAAGTAATGTTTACCAATCTATATTTTATTCATATTTTTAGTACACGCCCTATTTGATTTTGTGCGGTTGATCAGGAGTTTAATAGGGATGTTAATTCCGTAATTACATTTGTAAACAAAGATTCAAACGATATATGTGTCTTTAATCACGACCGTTCATCGAGATTTTGAATAAAACTTGTATAAATCCTTCTTTTCTAAATTCCATGTATGCTGTATATCGCATATATTTTGTAAACGTCAAGATGGAGTATTTGATAAATAAAATGCATTCTACCTCGGTTACGATTCGTTTGATAAAAATGATCGTTACTTTTCCGTAAGCAAAATCAAACTCATTCCCCTTTCCTCTTTATTAGAGCCAAACATAAATGTAGTTTCGTTTATGTATTACACGGGCTTTCAAAAATGTAGTCAGATTGACAAAGTATGAGTGTGAAGATGTACCGTTTACTGGTATTTGTTTATAGAAATATTACCAATATTCGAAAAACATGCTCATAAATTCGCAAAATATAATCTATTTATATTGTTTATATGTAGTCGAATGATCCTGTATAATAGAATAGCTAAAACATGCGATTGATTTACTATTAGGTTTGTAACACGACAAAAACAAATTAGTATTTACACCTGGCTTGTATTTTTCCTTGAGCTATTGGCGAAAATCTTGTATATTATTAATCAAATTTTCTTCTTCCCTTACTAAAGATATAATTTCTCTGCGTTTTGTTTCGTTATCAAACAGGCGTGATTGAAAAAAAAATCAAAGCTTTAGACAGATAACGAATTTCTTAAACCACTTTAGAAAGTAGAGGACTTTGTACATTTAATCAACTCATTTCTTTTCTATGTTCCAAGTGACTATTGAAAACAGAACGAAATCGGTGTGTGTGTGTGTGTGTGTGTGTGTGAGAGAGAGAGAGAGAGAGAGAGAGAGAGAGAGAGAGAGAGAAAGAGAGAGAGAGAGAGAAAAAAAAAGAGAGACAGAGAGACAGAGAGAGATGTATTTATAAATGAATGCATGGATGACAAAGTACAACAAACAGACCAAATGATAAATTTGTATTCCGTTATGAAAAATCAAATACTGAATTGAAATCAATCTATCTATCTATCTATCTATCTATCTATCTATCTATCTATCTATCTATCTATCTATCTATCTATCTATCTATCTATCTATCTATCTATCTATCTATCTATCTATCTATCTATCTATCTATCTATCTATCTATCTATCTATCTATCTATCTATCTATCTATCTATCTATCTATCTATCTATCTATCTATCTATCTATCTATCTATCTATCTATCTATCTATCTATCTATCTATCTATCTATCTATCTATCTATCTATCTATCTATCTATCTATCTATCTATCTATCTATCTATCTATCTATCTATCTATCTATCTATCTATCTATCTATCTATCTATCTATCTATCTATCTATCTATCTATCTATCTATCTATCTATCTATCTATCTATCTATCTATCTATCTATCTATCTATCTATCTATCTATCTATCTATCTATCAACGTTGCGGAAATGAAAAAGTAACGCTAACGCCGTCTGAAACATTCGCCACTTGTGGTATTCCTTTAAATTGCATCACTTAACATTGTACGGCATATACCTCGTCCATTAAACGTCTGCATATAACTGACCTGTTCGGATTATAATCCGATAATCCTGTTTGACAGCCCATGGCCTCGTGGAAACTGCTAAAATTACGTCCTAATCAGGCTCAAAGTTCATTCGGTTCCAGATACTCCTCTCTAAGATTGTGATTTGTGACCTTGTTAAGAATTTGTTTTCTTTACCAAAGCGTTTGATCAACCGTGATTAAATCCGTGCAATCGCCAAATTATCTGTATTGGGATTAGAAACATTGCAGAAAAATCAGGACAGAAGAGTTCGAAAAACTTGCAGGTACCATCACACCTTCTTCATACGCATTACTGTATCTTTAAATAAGGGTCGAATGATACAATTATCAATAAAGCTTAATTATGTTTGATTAAAGAAAACCAAAATCATAAACAACTTAAAAGACGGTAATTGGTTTAAACTCCTTCTTCAATACACGTTCTATAAGGATGATCACTGTTTCAGGCTCATTGCAATCGGTTATGTTCACTACATTTGGGGACAAAGTATTTGTCAATAGAAGCAGAGATCTGTTCAGAGTCAGATAACACCTTGTTAACGTTAACGTCGCTCGAGAATAACTGCAATTCAAAAGTGTAAGCTGTGTATATAAGGATTTAAGTTTATCGACGAAAGTTATTCTAATTTGAGGCGTTTCATTCTATGTGTGCTGCAAGCTGCGCGTGTTCTTGCTCGTGCGCTATGGTTGATATCCACACTAATATAGTTGGTAGAATATAGTGAGGTATTTTATGTGTGCCCATATTTTCAATGGACTTCAAAATAAATTGAACTCTAGGAAAAGACGTACTTCATATGGTAAGTCGTGATATTTATTTCATCAAACTTACAATACACATAATTGTTTTTGTTAGTTTTTTATAGCTGTATTTTAACACATTACTTGTAATATCTTGCTGAGGAAATGGGGACTAAAATTATTTTCAAAGGATTTGGATTAAGGCTATAGGCGTACTATAATGTATTATTGGCTCATAGGGGGTAACAATAGTATCGTAAATACAGAAGAAATAGATGTATTGCGTGTTAAACTTCTAGACGACATATTGTAATTTCTCATTTTAAATGCCAAATACATATATATTGCTAAATTATGTACAAATTTTGTACCAATAATAATTATCAACTCTTCACATTTTATCATAAAGCCTGTGCATATTGATTTCGATGATAGTTACAATGAAATATGGTGGAATAATTATTTATTGCCAGACATTAACATTGCGCGACGATTGCCAGACATAAGCATTGCGCCCAGATTCAATTGTTTTACTAGTTTTCTTCACAAGGTAACGTCACTCTAAAAACATTGGGTGTTTATATGCTAATTATTGAACTGTCATGTGTTTATATGCTAAATGTAGAAATGTCATGTATTTATATGCTAAGTATAGAAATATGAGGTGTTTATTTGCTAAGTATAAAATGTTGGGTGTTTATATGCTAAGTATTGAAACATTAAGTGTTTATATGCTATGTATATAAATGTCAGGTGTTTATATGCTAAGCATATAAATCTCGGGTGTGTTTTTTTTTTTTTTTTTTTTTTGCCAAGTATAGAAATGTCAGGTGTTTATTTGCTAATATAGAAATACCAGATATTTATACGCCCAGACAGTCTTTGAACATGCCACCTGTAATGTGGTGATAATACATATGCCATTAATGAACTTACACACAATAACGATATTGTACACATAAAAAAGTTGTTTTTGAGACGTTTAGACAATAAAAGTGGTTTGTTAAATTTCCTCACAAAAAGATTAAAAAAAACTTAATAAAATGTTAAATTATTGTTTTGCAAGAAAATTTTTAATCAAAAAAATTCCCAAATTAAAATAGTGGAGTGACAGTGTTACCTTGACTGAAGAACGTTCTATTAGCATTAAAAGGAAATAGACACAATATGTTAATGGATGGATTACAATAACTACAAAAAAGTACTGCAATTTGAACATTACATCTTAAACGATAAATTTATTTCCGAATAACAATGGGAGAAGACATACATACATACATACATACATACATACATACATACATACATACATACATACATACATACATACATACATACATACATACATACATACATACATACATACATACATACATACATACATACATACATACATACATACATACATACATACATATTATGCTTGTTCCATTCATGCCATGACTGGGTATTAATGGCACACGTTTTTATTAAGCATCAATGCGGAAATATATGGCTAGACCAATGATCGTTTGATTCGACACCTTTAATCTATTATCATTCATGTTGAACTTGTGGCAGTTTCCTGAATTTTTTTCTTTAACAAGCATCTCAAACCGCCACTAATTTTCGTGCCTCAGTACGTCATGCTTATATTTTCTCTTGGCATTCACTGTTCAACCACCCTTGTACGGTTATTTCGATGTTATTTATTATTTCAACAACCTCTAAAGAGTTATTATTTCAACAACCTCTAAAGAGTTACATTAAATTTGATAATGACATGTTTAAAACTTAATAATTGTAGTTAGATTCGTATTATTTTATGCTCATTTTCGTAACTTAAAAAGATAACAAAGATAAGGTTATATTATTTTCTTTCAATTTAACAACGATTCTATGATAACCTCCATGGAATATATGAAGCCGCACATTGTCCTTATTATTTTGTGATATTACAACATAATTCTTGTGAATAGTTAATTCATACTTTCCAGGTAAGAAGAAACAAAAAAAAAACATTATTCCTAAAATGAATATCAGTCCGTTTGTCTGTCTTTATAAATATTATTCTTTCGTGTTGTGTTTAGTTTCAAAGTATACTATTTTCCATGTTATAAACCAAAAGGGATTGGACACAAGTCGGAGCAACTGTGATTGTCCGCGCTCTAAGTCAGTAACTATTTTCGAACATAACTGATAATGGTGCATAAGAATGTACATATTCATTGTGAATGGAAATTATCTAGTCTAAATGAGATTTTAATAAGTGACAAAATATGAGAACAAAAGAAATCATTTTTTTGGAAAAATAAAGTAAGTCGTGTTCTGTGTACTTTTAATTTTCTGAAACTAGATGTTTCAGTTTTCTCGAAACCCCCGTTATTATTTTTGAAAACGGCGTTGGATCTGTAATATTGACATTGCTACCCAGCCTGTCCAAACAGTTTGCATACCTCTCATAAGCTGTTCCAATGATCGAAAGCTGTCATAATGCCAATGTACTACAAGACACGTGCCTCCGTGTATTATAAAAAAATCACACTAAACAACATTACAAGTAGGCTTTTTGGGACCAAGGCAAGGCAATTGTAACACGTCTTGCTCAGGTACTTTTCGTAGTAGTTTATTTTGAATGAGCAAATGGCAGATTCGAACCCAAAACAATCAGGTATTGAGTCCAACAAGCTACCTACTGAGTTACTGTACCTCCAACAGAAATTATATTCCAATTATGCTAACATAAGTCTAAGTATTTTTTTATGATTAAATATTTAGGTTGATTAAACCAATATAACTATTGCATGCGACAGAACTGAGGCAATGAGGAAAGAGTATCCGTTATATTTGCAATTTTTTTGCACACTCTTTCAGGAAAACGTGTCCGTTATATTTGCAGTATTTTGTGTTCATAACAAACAGATATTTTGCCAATTTTTTTCATACGGATCTGACTTTATCTAGATTCGGATGGAATATCGACCCTGTGTTAGAATTTGTTTTGCTTTAAAAAATAAAAATGTTTCGTAATTATCGCCAAATATTTTCCTCTGCGAAAATTATTATTATTATTATTATTATTATTATTATTATTATTATTATTATTATTATTGGGGCCCTGAGTGGCCGAGTGGTCTAAAGCGCTGTCCGTTTCAGATCACTGCCATTTCACCTCTGTCTGCGTGGGTTCGAGTCTAGGATTCGGCGAATGTGGATATGTGAGAAAGCATGCCAGTAGCTTCTCGTGGGTCGGTGGTTCTTTCCGGTGATTTTCCGGTTTCTTCCTCCACCATTAATACTGCCGCCATGAATAGCCTATCGTGTGCTGAAAAATGGCGTCAAGCCCAACAACAAACAAACAAACAATTATTATTATTATTATTTTATTATTATTATTATTATTATTATTATTATTATTATTATTATTATTATTATTATTATTATTGCTAACAAAAGAATGAATTAAAATTTTCAGCAAATATGTAAATTATTATTCTTACATCATCAGGCCTTAATTTCACCATTAAAAGCCTTAAATTAAATTTAGACTTAAGACCTTTACTTCAGCAATTTGAAGTCAGGCTTGTATTTCAGCCAATCATATCGCTTGATTCTAAAACAAATTTTAAGCCTAGATCCCAGTTCTTTTGTTTCCGTTCAGATTAGGACCTGGCAGTTAGGAGAGGTTTATCGTGTGCGCTGTGTGATATAATGTGTCCCTAACCAGCGGAGATTCACGCAAAGTTTGGGTACATAAGTACTTTTTGGGACACTCAGGAATGACCTTCAAACCTCGGACTCAGACCCATTGCTCCGAACCCAACCCCCAAAATAAAAAGAAAAGAAAAGAAAAGTAAAAAGTTGGTAATAGCAAACCGCGCATGGTCGCAATAGTCACAAAAGACTTTAAGGTTGCCTCAATTAAAAAATCACCTGTCTAATACATACACCTTTGTTTAGGTTCTTTAATCATTGTTAATAATAATAATAATAATAATAATAATAATAATAATAATAATAATAATAATAATAATAATAATAATCACTGCTAACCACACAGATTTTTCTCGCTTATCAAAGGTACTGCTTAAGTAAAGTTAGTATTTTTGTTCTATGCACCATTATATTATGAAAACATCTAAAAATTGTCAGTGTTCCTAATTATATATATATATATATATATATATATATATATATATATATATATATATATATATATATATATATATATATATATATGTGTGTGTGTGTGTGTGTGTGTGTGTTCATCTGTGTTTAAAGGAACATGTATATATGCATGCATGTACGTACGTATGTATATGTTTTTATCTTTCTGTCAGCATGCATTATGTATGCATTATGATACTTGAATAAGTGAGTATGCAAGTATGTATGACTATGTTCGTGTGTGCATTTATGAAAACGGATTAGTTACAAAGGAGTTTACAATGTTAAATATCATGAATTTCTGATATTAATTGCTAACAAACCTAGATCCGTATGTTTAAAAACAATGCAGAATGTATATAATACAGGGACCACAACCTTCATGAATTCATTATTCATATATCATCGAAAATAGTGGTTTGCTTTTTCATTTCAATCTTCGATAAAAACAAGGGCAGTTCGTTCTTTTTTTTTTTTCTTTCTTGTCAGGTTATCTCTTTCAGGTTTGTCGGTCTTCAACAAACAGGTTTTGTTGCGGTCTACTATTTTAAACATATTACTAGGGGATCGCAGTGAACAAAAATATGGAATGCAACTCGATTTTGCAGAATCGGCATTTTGCTGTGCGATGTTCGACACGCTAGATAGTTGTAACACTATTTCTGACGAGAATTTGAAAATTTGATCCAGTCTTAGTATTGAGTAGCGAGGTTGTACTGTCTGTTGCTTCTGCTGAACTGTATAATCTCGGTACAAACGAAATGATTTTCAAGACTGCACTTTCCCAATTTGTCTGATAGATGTAAAATCAATCAAATACCGAAGCATGGCTTGGTGCGATGGGTGTACGACGGGGAACGTGTGTACACGGTTGCACAACCCACGTTCTAGCTGACTTTTTCTCATAATAATAATTCCTTTGCTGTCCCTTCAGACTCTTTATTCAGTCTATTCGATAGCTAGTTATTATAGTTCAAGAGAGTAGAAAAAAATTAGCAAGATCAGGTTGGATTAAGTATTCGAATGTAAGAGGCTACTCTCGCCCGGTGACACAATGTGAATATGAATCTACATCAAATCATAAAACGCAGGTTTTGTGGTGCAGTCGATTTTATTTTACCGTGACCCGACTTCTCAAGGCTGCCAAATGTCTAGTTACTCTCACAAATAGAGTTGTTCGAACAGTCATTGGTTGCTCATTTTGTTATAATGTGTTGACTTTCAAAATGCAGAGCCTTCTAGACTATATTGATTTCGTTTATCATGACTTAAATGGGCACTAGCAGGTTGAACGACTGTAACTACGTACATAAGCTACAATACTAAAGTGTGCTACTTTTACTTGCTAAACCTAATGGAAGAAAACTGTTGAATCTAACTGGGGACGTTTTTAATTAAGATTATTACTGAGATGGAAAAAAAACCCATCACTACATATTTTTAATGCGGAATTGATACTTTAAATTCATTGAAAACGGCCATCAAATGATTTCTCATTACGGTCAACAAAAGAGCTAACGAGTGGTCTTGAGCGAACAATACGTTTAACAATTTAAGATACGAAGCGGTACATTCAAAGTTTAATCTGATTAATTTATGTGGTGTATATCCTTCCAGGTTAGCGAGTACCGCTGTCGTTCAAGCGAGACTCCATTGGTAAAAGGGGGTGGGACAAACGTCATTCGGCTGTCACAGATACGGCACGAGAGGTCCAAGGATTTCCAACGTATAAAAATGGCAGTGATTATTGGTTCGAGGCTGTGAGCGGCTGGAAATAAATTCGAAGGAGCTAAAAGGGGAGTAAACTCTGTGTATTAATTCCAAAATATAGCACTTTCATATCGCCAGGAGCGCTTTTGTCTACCAATCAGAAAAAGAGAAAAGTCACAATTTTGTCTCGGCTGATTGTTTCTTGTAAAAATAGAGGATAGCTACAGGAGTAGTTCATAATTGTCTGTTTCTCTGCGTGTGATCACAAAGTTCTACAGAATGCTCACGTAAATCAATTGTTACCTGTTGGGATGTAAAACACAAAGTGACTAACTGATCTCCTTTTGTTAAGAAGGTTAAAGAATTTGGCAAAAAGGATATAATTATAAATGTGCTTGTTACTTAGGAGGGCCCCAGTTGTCAATATGGCAACGACATTTGTCGCTTTTTTCAACTTGAGTTGATACAGAGGTTGACTAATATTGAAGTTGCAACAGAAGTCAAAAATCTTCGAAGGATACATCGTGATGCTGTCAAGTCCCACCAAACGAACTGTGCAGTGTACTCTACTGGTGTTTCTTCTACTAACTGGATCCTCTCTGGGGTGTGGGCCCGGAAGGGGAAATGCTAGGAGACGGCGACCAGCGAAGTTGACTCCACTTGTTTACAAGGAGCACGTGCCGAGCGTGTCAGAATACACCATCGGGGCTAGTGGGCCCGCAGACGGGGTAATTACTAGAAATGATCCTAGTTTCAAGGAACTGGTGGAAAATAACAATCCGAATATTATTTTCAAAGATGAAGAAGGAACGGGTTCGGACAAAATGATGTCTCAGGTAGGTGATTATATTCCTTCATGATGTTAAAAAAATTATTATAAAAGCTATACAAATTCTATAAACATTTTAAACAGGTAGTTTTAATCTGAATATTTAGCATATATAAATTCTTGTCTTAAGAAATAGTATCGTGTTTTAGCATATATCAATTCTTGTATCAAAAAAGTACTTTTCTATTACATATATCAATCCTTGTCTCAAAAGATAGTACCGTGTTTTAGCACATATCAATTCTTGCCATAAGAAATATTACATTTCATCAAGTTTTGTTCAGGGCTTCGATGCAATTTACATATGCAAACGAGCAGGCCTTGTTGAAACAAAACACAATTTTTGGTTTATGAAATGTTTCGAAAGAGGAATGGGTAATCAATGCAGATGTAGCGTAACAGTCTATAAATGACGGTATAATTTAGCTTAACTCTACCTTGACGACAAGTCTCGTGTATAATTACATACACTGTAATTGCTTTATCGTCCCTTATATTATCTGGATAAAAAGAAATGCCGGAGTAATAACCGAGCGAAAAGGATAGTCGCAAGATTTTGTTAACTATAGAGACAAAAATCTTTCAAACGTTTATATCACAAATATGTTTAGATTGATTGAAAATTAAGAATTATATAATCTATGTTTTGCAGAGATTCTAAACAAATGCGGCGAAAATTTTTAAATCTAACGTGTGTGTGTGTGTGTGTGTGTGTTTGCGTGTGTGATATCATTCTTTAATAAGATAACAAAATCTCAAATGGTCATCTATTCGTTATTTGCACCACTCTCCTGAAAACTATTTTCAAGTATAAAGATTATGCTTGTAGTTCAAATTTAAAAGAAAACGAATAATATTTTCTGCCTATTTTCATAATTATCCCTAATTTCTCTTCTTTATCAAGCTGAAAGTGTTATCATATGTAAATTAGGGACAATGTATGTTTAAAGAAAGTCTTTTAGTACCCTTTCTTTTAAGCCATTTAGGTTAAATGACAATATTGCAGGCTATTTGTCATATTAATTCAAAAAATTCATATCAATAGGGATGAGGATAAAAATGAGAAAAATATGGTACTTTTAAAATGACTGACTTGGCCAATCTTAAAATGTATCATTGTTTTAAGAAACGTTAGTTAAAAACCTAGTTTTTCCCTTGAGAAATGAAACGGCAGTTTGCAAATCTTAACGTTACTCGATTTCCATCATAAAATGTGTTTTGCACAGTTTGTTTTTTATTATATTTATAATTGTCTATTTTAAATACACGCTACTGGCATGACTTACTTGTGAAATTCACATTCGGGAATATACAATATGATAAATATTTAAGATTTTCTTGAAAATTATTGCGTAAAAACTTTGTAATTATTTCATTTCTTTCATCCGTTGAAAGGTACAATTACCAATGTTTTGAACTTGATTCCGTTAAAAAAGTTATAGAAGTGGTAATTGAAAGTTGTAACCATACATTGCTTGTCACAGTTTTGAATGCCGACTTCAGCATAACGTATAATTACCAGCTATGTAATTACCGAATAGAACGAGAAAAAGGTCACATTACCACTTTCAGTTGTTTTGGAAGAACAATTTCACCTCATTACTATCTTGGCAATTATTACGGACGGTAAACCAATTCCTGTATTCTTTCCTTCCAGCACTTAATTATGACCAACATTCACCTAGATTGTTAACCTGTACATCTACATTTCATCTTGAATGATATATAGGGCAGAATTATTGAGATAAATGTTTTAGCCTGAGAAAATTCTCATTGAAGTTCTCAGCATCTTTTTATACGCAGCACGTTTAGCATGCACTTTAGAAATTATTGAATATTTGAAGAATTTAAAGATTGCTACAATTCCCTTTCCCGAAACGTATAAAGAATATTGAAATATGTTCAATTATATCGTACGTTTAATTATATCATAACTATAATATGACATGTTAGTCCAGGAATTCAAATTAATAAAGGGATACCATCACAGAACATGTTCTTAAATATTTTTGTATATATATATATATATATATATATATATATATATATATCTATATAGATATATATATATATATATATATATATATATAAAGTCAAAAATCGCAATTTTGATAATGAAATATATAAAGAGCTCATATTCATACCTAACTACAGTTGATGACTTCCATAACCAGTATTTATTTTATTTCATACGTAGCTCTTGTTTTCTCATTTTCCAAATAATGTTTGTTGATACTCCCTCGCCTTTCAAAAGAGCCTCATTATGTAGCCAAGACGATTGTACTTCCGCATCCACCGAAGACACGCATTGTTTAAAAAATGACCGCAACTCCAATATTTTCTTCTCTGCAGTAACAAAGTACAGCTTAATAATTATAAACCTTGTAGTTTTTTCTCTCATCGTTATGAAATCATAATACATTCAGAATAGTTAACATGAATTTATGAACAGTAAAGGCTGTTGCTTGCATCATTCATCCATATATATATATATATATATATATATATATATATATATATATATATATATATATATATATATATATATATATATATATATCCGTATTAGGTAAAGCTCATTATGTGTAGTACTCATACTAAATGAATACGTATGAGGTTATGCTCATTATATGTAACACTCATACAATAGGAATCTATATGGTATTGATCCCAAAGTACTTGTTATGGTAAAGACTATTGTCTACAGGAGAGCTCACTATGCATAGTATTCATACTATATGAATCCATCAAGTTTAGACCATAGTTTATGGTACTCATCCCAAATGAATAAATATGAAGTAAAGGCTTATGTTTATAGTTAGTACTCATTCGATGTGGATCTATATATAAAAAAATCCTTGTTTATACCACTTATTCGATATCAATATGAATTAATATGAATCTATATAAAATAAATTCCTTGTTTGTAACACTCATTCGATATTAACATGAATCAATATGAATCTGTATAAAATAAAGGTCCTTGTTTATTACACTCATTTGATATCAATATGAAATAATCTGAATCTATATAAAATAAAGATCATTGTTCATAAAACTCATTATATGTCAATAGGAATCTATATAAAATAAAGGTCCTTGTTTATAATACTCATTGGATATGAGTCATTATAAAGTAATTATCCTTATTTACGGTATGCATACCATATGAATCCATGCGAGATATTATTTATACTACTCGTACCATATGAATCTATGTGAGATAAAGTTATTGTTTATACTACTCGTACCGTATGAATCTATGTGAGATAAAGATAATGTTTATACTTCTCGTACTATATGAATCGATCTGAAGCAAAGGATACTGTTTTAGCACTAATCCCAAATGAATCGATTTTGAGGGCATGTCTTTATTTTATAGTCTGTCATCTTGATTAAAACATCCATAGTCAGTATGGGTTTATTCAAAACTGCTTGGACACCATTTTATAAAATCATCAGAAATATCAGTCGTATTACAAACTGAAAAAAAGTACAATCACATAAAACAAACAAAACGGCTAAAGAAAATAATATTGTATCTCTTGAATGTCTAATTCCTATTTATCAGCTGTGAAAAACTATAGCCCAGTAATATTTAGGACCGGTATGTTTGTAATGATTTATAGCATCGCTCTTTCCAGTCACACAAATACAACTTTTTATATAGTAATGAATGTTGCGGATAAAAGAGCACATATACATGATCAAGATTATTAGACATAGTTTCCTGGGGTGAAACGACATTTATAAGAAGATGATATACATGGCGGACAGTATATTTGGTGGAGGAAGAACCCACAAAGTCCCCGGGATGTACCACCAATCCACGGGCAGAAGCTACTCTCCTTATCAGCGTTGTTGTTCTCAGCATGAAGTCGAATTGACCTTTGATTATATTTGAGCAAAAGCAAGTTTCAGAAAGATCTTGTTATATGTTTATGTGTGATGAGAATAGAAGGCAGCAAGCTGCTTTTGGTTTGATTCATGATGCCTACTGGGTGCAAAAGAGAGAGAGAGAGAGAGAGAGAGAGAGAGAGAGAGAGAGAGAGAGAGAGAGAGAGAGAGAGAGAGAGAGAGAGAGAGAGAGAGAGAGAGAGAGAGAGAGAGAGAGAGAGAGAGAGAGAGAGAGAGAGAGAGAGAGAGAGAGAGAGAATAAATGCATTTTTTCTGTCATATGCAAGCTGCGAAAAAGCTACACAGACATCATTTCAAAATTTACGATCGACAGACTTGTACTAATTTTCATTGCTAGTGATCGTTTAAATAACAGCGAACATAAAGGAAAACGTATCAACATTAATTAATTATTAATTTGCAACAAGAGAAAAAAAATGCATTACAGACCGTTCTTGAACATTTGCGTAAGTAACCCTAATAGTTCAGAATAGCACAACAGACGACAATGTAGGTTACGCGTCAAAATGAACGTAAATTAAATTATTGGTGTCATGCATTATATGTGCTGGGAAGATGTACTATAAACATACAATTTACTTAGAAAGTGTACATGAAACAATCTGTTGTTTTTTAAAAGTTTCAATGTCTTAAAAAATGATGGGGAAAGTGAGATTGCTGATATCAAAATATGTAGGCTTACTTGCCTTTTAAGCATAATTTTTATTGAAAAATATTGACGACATAAATGCAGAATAAAATCATAATTATGTTGTTTGTTATATACATTTGGCAAGAAAGAAACAATATCTTCAAACACTCGAGCTCTTGTTTCAGCCTTTTTGAATCGTAACAAAAGTCTTTTTGTTGGAAATTTCCACACAAAATTTACTGTCAGGTAGTGTTTTCTTCATTAATGTTTAGTTTTTCAAATAAAGTAATTAAGAACACTATCATGAATCGGAGGTTGGTTGTTCTTCTTAATAGACATTTACAACATAACATGGGCTTTTTTTTTTGATTTTTATTTATATCAAACAAAAAGAAATATCAAGATTTAAGTCGGATATATTAAATTATTCTCATTATGGACCAGTTGTCATTCAGTGTTAGGCATGTTTCTTCAGCGTTTCCCCAATTTTGAATAAAAAACGCATTAAAATTAAATTCAAAGTCTTTTTTGGACAATTTTCTTAAGAGAAACATTAGTCTTTTTATAATTCTGACTGTGACATTTTCTTGTGCAGTGACTAAACGTTAATTGCTTAAATTGTATTAGATTAATTACTACTTGCTTGTTTTTCAGTGTTGCGTATTTAATAGTTAATTTAAATATATTTTAGGATTGAAAACAGACTATACATTTTACAATGTTCCTCTCCTTTATAAAATTGCATATCCAGCCTGCAGGAATAAGGTACATAAAGTCAAGTTAAACTATTTAACAATATGTCACAGAGAGAGAGAGAGAGAGAGAGAGAGAGAGAGAGAGAGAGAGAGAGAGAGAGAGAGAGAGAGAGAGAGAGAGAGAGAGAGAGAGGGAGGGAGGGAGGGGTAAATTTAAATCTTAGTTTATGAGGGTATATATGAAATTAGACATTAATAAGTCTATTTTTATTTTAAACAAAATTGGATTTCCATTTGCATTTATATATCTTGTTCTGTAATGTAAACACAATTTTTGAAAATAAGAGCATTTACTAAGGAATGGAAGTGTCTGGAAAAGTAGCAAAAAAATACAAATTATAAACTAATTACTACTTAGTTATTTGATCAAGTTAATGTGCCAGTTGAAATATTATTTGTACACGATATTTAACATTCTATCGTTTTCCTGACACTAAATGGATTATTTCATAACGTATTATTGAATTATGCAATCTAGTTTTCTACCAAATTGTTTGATTATTTTAAACATTAAATGTTTCTCTTTTTCTTCTATTTTATCTTTAAAGATAGATCATATTCTTTCGCTTCCCTCCCCCGGACCGGTATATTGCCTTACAATTTACATATCATTCAATATGGACCCCAGGGTCGTTAGCAAAATGTGATACTTGTCAAATTACATAAGTCAATGTACATCTACTAGATACACGTAATCTACAAAACAATCTCGTGTCAGAAACATTAGAACAGAGTATATCAGTTTTGACGGGAACCCTAGATATTTCCTAAACAGTGGCATACAAATACTAATATTTTGGTCAATAGATAGGCATGGTGATTTGCAGCATAATTGAGGAACGTACACATCGGGCGGAGAAATAGAAAGGTAGTTTACAAAGGAACTGACCGGTCGCTCTTTTCTGTGGTTGGATGCCGCGACTAATGGTTTGGATTTGTAGAATGGTTCTCTGATTCATAAGACATTGGTTATAAGAAATACCTCTTAAGTAAGGACCAAAATGGCTATATTACCAATATGTTATCTAAAGATGAAATGAGTTCGTTCGTTATATTGCCCAATTTATATCCTTAGATAATGCAAATGAATGATATGACCAATACCAACACCTATCTCTCTTCAAAACAAAATTATTTCATCTTTTAAAGAATCAATTATTGAGAGAGAGAGAGAGAGAGAGAGAGAGAGAGAGAGAGAGAGAGAGAGAGAGAGAGAGAGAGAGAGAGAAAGAGAGAGAGAGAGAGAGATTTTATCTCTGATAAGACTCTACGACACGTTGGTTACTGGCCCAATACTATTCGTTGTTTTAATCTAATCAAGCACCCCGTATTACACACACCCCCCCCCAACAAAAACAAAACAAAACAAAACCACAAAACCCCAAACAAAACAAAAGCAACTAACCCCAACCACTTTGCATCTTTCATCCCCCGCTTTGGTTCAGATAGAAATATTCACCGCTGTGACAGGTAGCATCGAACACCTGTATGACTTGCACTTAGATACCGAAACAGAATATGTTTTTCAACGTATTTCGTTATGATTTCCATTCTAAATTCAACCGTAGAGCATCGCTTGTATAGCGTTTCATTCTATGCGACCGCATGTCAAACTTAGCGTTTGCCCCATTCCGTATCAGACGCTTGTAAACGGGTAGAAGTTAGCGGAGTATGTAAAGATCCAAAAGATAGTGAAGACTTCTATTGAAATTAACAAGCATAAAATAAGGCGAAAATTACGGCCTTGTGTGCGAAAAAAATTGAAACCTAAGCAAACAAGTATTTCTTTGTAGTAAATAAGAAAGTTCAATCGGTAACAAAAAGTATTCTTGTAACAAATGGTCAGTATAAACGTGCCAATTTTGCTACAATGTTTTTGAGCCTGAAACTTATTTTCCTTTCTTTCCTCCCGTTCATTTTTACTTTTAACTTTTCGTACCATATTATAATTGAAATATTCACCAGCTTTACAAGCAGTTCGAATTACATAGTTGCACAACAGAAAATTAATTTCTCTCATTTGTTGAAACTTCCTGTTTAATCAGTTATTAACACGATCATAACAAAATACAATTTAGACACATTTGGAAAAACACATGTGGCAAAACACATTACCTCAAAAGGCCATATTATGAATATGCGATCTTCTTCTCAAAAGATAGCTAGTATTCCTACACGAAAAAATAAATTCACAAAAACTCCGAGGTTTTCATAAACGGACAATTAACTCAAAATTAACACAGTAATGGTCATATTCGAGTTATTAAAATCACACCATTACAATATGGCTTCGCTCTAATAAAAACGTTAATTGGTGGTTGGGATAGGAGTGGAATGGCCTGAAATGCTACACTTGTGGTTACGAAATAAATAGGGTCTTCGCTCTAATTAAGACCCTAATTGCTGATATGGATAGGTGGAGAACGGCCTGAAATGTTGAACATGTGGTTACGGAAATAAATCAACTTGCTTATGCGAATGTAAAAAATGTAAACATATTTAACCTCCACGCTACCGTCGAAAGCTTTTATTTTATTCTTTCGAGGAAAGGTCTGAGATATTGGATAAACTAAAGCCGAATGTACAAGACGTGCGAAGTCATCCAAAATGAATTTACCAAAAGTAATAGGAGTACACCATTAACATAAAAGCCAGTGTCGTGGCATTTAAGACAAATTCTTTGGAAAAAATGCTCGTATTATAAACCGATACAGTTAATTAAAAACGAACAAATGTAATATCTTGAATAAAAATTGAGTTTCTTATTCATGATCTAATTTAATAAAGTACCTTCCTCCTCTATGATGTATCAATACAATGCCCTAAATTTCAACAAGATTCTAAAATGGCAGTTTGTAACTAATTCTGTTCTTTTTTATTGTTTAAAAAGAAATATTAAAAACATGGCTGTATGGCTTCACTTTTATGTCGGGCTTATATTGATTGCAGCGAGTGACATACTGCACTACTCAACGAGGTTCATTGACTAGTATGTGTATTGAAAACAGGATTGAAATATAAAGTATACACCACACAGTGATAAGGAATGTTCATTGCAAATGACGATGCTATATATATTACCTTGACTACATATTATCCCAACTAGCGACATACGATGATTATAACAGACGTCAGGATGCCAAGCCAGACGATTATACAATCTCAACATTTTCACTAGGTGATAAGATAGATAGATACAGGATTATAATAAAATATCTAGTACATAACAGATTTTGGAGATCCTCATACCAATACACGTGAATAAATTGTATATTCTTTTGGTTAATTAAGTCTAATTAGTTCGAGAAGAAGGTGATATGCTTTATGTTGGTATGCTTTATGTTTCATTAAAACATGTCAATTGCGATTAAAAACTTTAGTCCGAAATTACCCGCCATCTAAATCTGTCACTGATTACTGTTTGTTTTCAGCTTTAAATCTGAATTTTATATGAAAACATGAAGAAAAAAAAAAGAAAACAGATTTTAAATAATATCTCCCGTGCGCAATTTGGAATTATTTTTAATATTAACCACAAGAGAAAACTGCCAGTTTAACATGTATGTATGTATGTATGTATGTATGTATGTATGTATGTATGTATGTATGTATGTATGTATGTATGTATGTATGTATGTATGTATGTATGTATGTATGTATGTATGTATGTATGTATGTATGCATGCATGCATGCATGCATGCATGCATGCATGCATGCATGCATGCATGCATGCATGGATGGATGGATGTATGCATGCATGCATGCATGCATGCATGCATGCATGCATGCATGCATGCATGAATGTATGTATGTATGTATGTATGTATGTATGTATGTATGTATGTATGTATGTATGTATGTATGTATGTATGTATGTATGTATGTATGTATGTATGTATGTATGTATGTATGTATGTATGTATGTATGTACGTATGTATGTATGTATGTATGTATGTATGTATATATGATATGTTTGATACCTAAATAAAAATCGTATCTGAGTTATCTGAGATTTGTTCCCATGTTTATCAAAGATCTCCCATTAGAGCTTTTCAAATTGAGTGTTGCCGTGTTCTGATGGCGACTATTTTAATACAAGAATAAAAAAAGAAGTTACTTTCGATTCTTTATATTAAGTTCATGGATTTTGGGAGAATGAATCTTCTTATAGGACATTACTGCTGTGCTTTTTAGGTTAATTAACTGATTTCAATCGTATAGACGCGTCTAACACATCATTACTTCAAGAATGACGGTATAGAATGACTCAAATGTACGAATGTCAGAGGCATCGGAAAGCACTTGGGAATTATTTCACTTCATTACTATGGACACTTATTAAATGGCCTTTGTGTCCAGCAAGAACCGTTAATTCGGGAAAATACACGATCATCCCTTTAATTTGGGAAAATACACGATCATCCCGTTATATCGTGGAAACTACACGACATTCCCGCACGCCTTCTCCAGATCCAGCCTTTCCCATAACTTCTCTAAGTTTTCATTCCACTGGGACAAGCCATTTTATAGAAGTCAGAGAATTCTTAAGGGAAAAAAGTCCAATCCTTAAATAAAATGTAGGCGACAAAAGCTGAAACTTTGTGTATTAAATATCAAATTTGTGGAAAAAATAGTTTACCAATATTGTAATAAATTAGTGATTTGTAATTACCAAAGCTGCTTGAATATTACCCCTACTCGTACTACTTCTAGTCTTACAGCTACCACTACTACTAGTACTGCTACCACTACTACTACTACTACTGATACTACTACTGTTGCTTCTTCTACTACTTTAGAAATAATAATAATAATATTAATAATAATAATAATAATAATCATCACCATCGTCATCGTCATCATCATCATACAAACTGAACAGTCAGTTGTCTGTCTGATTAAAATTCCAGAGCGTTACATGGGAGATAATATTATTGTGAGAAAACCGATAATAAGCGAACATTAATCTCGTAAATTTAATGAAATAGATCAAAGAAATATTTTAATTTTAATGAAGAAAGACCAGCCAGGTACATGAATGTGTACAATATAACTAAAGCATCTACACCCCGCCAAATATTAAAATTTCAGCAATCAATCTCTCTCTCTCTCTCTCTCTCTCTCTCTCTCTCTCTCTCTCTCTCTCTCTCTCTCTCTCTCTCTCTCTCTCTCTCTCTCTCTCTCTCTCTCTCTGCAAATGAACAGAAACGCATGTTTTAATCAAACATCTTATAGTTTGACAGTCTTTACTTAAATTAAAGTCTTGTAAGGACTTACATTGTTGATCTTATAGATAAAATTATCATTTAATAAAAAGTCATTTTCATTCACATCTCTGAGAAGTATATTCTACGCGCTATCTTAATTGAATCAAAATACTGACTGATAGTAACCAGGCATTTTCCCTACCTTTGATGCTAGGCTGTCTCGCGCTATTTAGTGAAGAAGCCTAGCCATAAAAACCAGGAATTACTTATATATTATTAAAATGAATCTTTTTTCTTCACTACATTCTAAAATCCTGTCATAGATTGAAATGGATGATGTCATCATTCTGGGGAAAATATTCATACGCCGACCAGGTACACATTTTACTGATATTGTTCTTTTCCAAATTTAGGTCCAGACGTGAAGTTTGAATGGTCAAGTTTAGGTCGGACTTAACTATTTCATCAAATCAAATTTGCTTATATCTAGACTTAAATTTATTTCCCAGCTTATGTTCGTCATTTCAAATCAAGACCAAGCCTTATAGTCAAGAAACTGAACAGAAAAGTAAACCCGTGATGAAATTTGTAAAACTTGGAGCTTGTAAATACCACTAGGAGTTTGGTCAAAAAAGTATAAACAAAAATTTATAAAGATCATATTATTTGCTTATCTCAATATACTTGCGCAACTTTAATATTTTTGAGAGACATTAAATACGGTTTTTAAAATTTAGGTTTGTTTTTTTAATTTTAATTTCGTTTATTCTTTATGCTCATACCTAAACTTGAACCCGGTATCCATTAATATATGTCACACGTTGTTCTCCACCCCATTGCGCGTAAATTGCCAATAGACAAAATGTTTCGTTTCTTTTTTCTCATCAAAACAATACTTTGAGAAACTTACTTTCTACCTTTAACTCCCCCAATTCGATCTTTGATGGCAAAATTTAATACGGTTTCTCTTGATCGCAAGATTCACAAAAAGTGTTTATTTATTTATGTATTTTGACTTAAAAACTATACGTTTATTGCACATTTGTCATTCTGTTTAGTCTAAGTCTTTGAAATTTTCTAAATTATCCAGTAGACAGGAGTACATTATTTCGAAGATATATTCATTGAAAAGATTCTCAATGCTTGAAGACGACAGTTCATTTTTCTGTGGTAATTTATTATCACTACATGTTACACAAATGTATACTGAGAAGATTTATGGATTGATTTTGATGAACACGCACACACACTCACACACAAAAACACACACACATACACACATACACTCACATAGACACACAAACATTTGTAACTTATGACATTTAATATACAGTAGGGCTGTAACACAGTGCAAACATGATTAATTGTAGGAAATCATGAAAGCACGAAAACGAGTCTCTACATAACCGATATATTGCCCAAATATTCATTAGGTTGCATTTGTTTATCGAGTGGCAGCGACATAGCTATTTATCAATTTTACAGGAACGTGAGTATTTTGTTATTAAAATTACGCTCTTTTTCTGAAGTGGATTATATATTATTACAGACCGAGGGATCTTGGATGAGTATCCCATAATCCTTTGTTTATTGTAAGGTGAGAACGGTTTATTGTTTGCTTACCCAAGAAAATAGTAAACCCGACGACGGGGTCAGGTTTATGTATTTACAAAGATCTTTGAATATTATGGAAATTCCCTACTTGTAAGGACAAATATATAAGTCTCTGCTGTTAGTCCGCTGGAATCATTAGTCAAAAGAAGAGAGATCAGTGGATATTTATCGCGGAGGACTTCAAACACAAAATTTATCGCAAGGCACGAAATATAAACATATATATTTACAATGGATTATCCGTTAAGAGTCGGGTGTGAAAATGATATATGCCACTGAAGACTTGTTGACATTTAAGAAAATGGGGGTGGTAGAAAATCAATTTTAAGATATTTTGTCACGCAAGCTCACTCCATAGTGATTCGATTTGTATTACATCAATAAGACTATCGGGTTTTTCATTTCTGTTCGTTCTAATTCTCCGATACCAAGAAAAAAAAACAACCTTTTCTTACACGTGTGTGTGTCTGCACCATTGTCTTTCGTTTTATCATGTCTTCAGCGGTGAGAAAACTTGCAAGTCGTTTCCATGTGTTCTTCACAGAGTATGCTAGTGTTCTTCCTTTTTTTATAATATACTGGCTGTCATATATGTTGAAAATGGCGTTAAACTCCACAAAACCAAACCAAATTAGTTTTGTCGTTTCGTCTTCTCCGTCATCTTCATTGCCATTGTCATATAAACAGTTATGGTATAGTAGTAATGGCGGCAGCGGCAGCAGCATCATCAACAACAACAACAACAACAACAACAATAATAATAATAATAATAATAATAATAATAATAATAATAATAATAATAATAATAATAATAATAGTTGTAGCAGCAGCAGCAGCCTCTTACTACCACACCTCGACCACCATTAAGAGCAACACTTCCACCACTCCAATCATATCACTAGTTACAATAGCAAAGCAAACACTGCCACAATATTTATTGAGTCTACTGAAATTATTTTCATGTATGAATTTCACCATCAAAGTGTTGATCTGGCTAGGTTATCGATAAGCAACATTGCATAGAGATTTTAAGCGGTGTGATTGACGGGAGGAATTTGCACTGTTTTAATTTGACGTATTCCAGAGCAAAGACTTAGACCATTTCATATTTTACAAGAATTGAAAGATTTGGCGTTTATGGCATACCAAGTAGAGATAATAATCTATCCATTTAGAATCAGATTCGACAATTTTTCACGAAAATATGATCCAAATTATTTGATACAATTGGCGCCTGGCGCGAGCGCTGTCTGTGCCAGACTTCGCTCGCACAGCTCGGAATCAAAGTTCGGTGCCTAAATGTAGTACTTTATGGAATGATCGGAACTAGTTCGCTAATTGGGTTGCCACTAGTAATGTCTTTTGCACATTTTCATCATAATTGAAATAAGTGGATATGATCTGTAATGTGCGAGTATTTTAGGGGAAAGAAGAATAAAGGGAAGAAAATTATCACCAGGAAGCTTTCTATTAAACCTTATAATTGTTGGCGGCTACACGCGCCCTATTCCAGGGTCATCTCGTGCATTATTATTATTACGTCAAGAGCAATAAGGTTATGTGCAAAACAATTACATCAGTATAACGCAGTGGAAATTATCCAAACTCTTTAAAATATTTACCACCAGTTTTGTTCTGAATTGATGTACATCTCTGATATCAAATCAGAGAGAGAGAGAGAGAGAGAGAGAGAGAGAGAGAGAGAGAGAGAGAGAGAGAGAGAGAGAGAGAGAGAGAGAGAGAGAGAGAGATGTCTTGACGACAGGTATTGAATAATAACAGATATGAAAGTCGATAGGGGACTGAAATGTATTCAGCAATAAATAAATAGGTTAGCATGTAAACAAGTATATAGCGTCATTAACCAAATCATTAAATTTGCTGTCGTCAGACTGTTAAAATTATATTGATTTAGATTGACACTGCAAGAAATTGATTTTAACAACATAAAAAATTATAAGAAAGGGAAATCACTATTAATAAATATCTCTTTGCTCTAAAGAGAAACGAAATTATTTAATATTAAAGTCAATTTGTATGACCTTATTTTATGTGAATTGTGCTTAAACAAAACTGTCAGATGCAAGGGTTTACAAACGTTGTGGTAGAATGACGCTTTTGCAGTCTCAGATGCTTATAACAAATCAGCAACATTTGAATCTAGTCGCAAAATTATCAAATACAAGGGAATTAATTTTCTTTTTGTTATACATCTGGTTATTGTTTGCCTGCCAGTAGCTTCTCGTGGGTCGGTGGTTCTTCCCTGTGTTTTCCAGGGTTCTTCCTCCACCATTAATACTGGCCGCCATGTATAGCCTATCTTGTGCTGAAAAATGGCGTTAAACTCAAATCATCATCATCATCATCAACTCATTCGTACCGTTTTTGATGCGCAAGAGCAAGATGTGTTGGATATCTTTTTCTTTGCTGTAAACAACAGTCTAGCAATAATGAATGAAATTTCTTATTTTTTTTTATCTTTTCAATGTTTCTAGGCCACATTTTTATACTATTGTCAGATGTATTGTTCTTGGTTTAAAGGTTGTTTTCATCACATGATAGGATTTACATGGCAGCCGTTATAACTGGTGGAGGAATAAGACTCCGGTAAGATCAACTGACCCACGCGAAGCAAGCGTTCTTGCATACACACTCTGGCTTATCCAGAGACTTTTATCCACACGGAGATGAAATGGCAGTGGTCATTAAAGGCAAGTGGTCAAAATCCCACAGAGGTGAGATGAGATGGTAGTGACCAGTAAAGGCAAGCATTTTAGACCACTCTGCTACCCGTTGCCCCCTTTTGTTGGATCAAATAGAATATAAAACATATTTCTAAAACAAAACACAACAAAATTATTCATGTCTCTTTTGACAAGGTATTATTCTTAAATATTTCCTAGAGAGCTCGAATGTTGATCTTATCGAGAGATGAAGCACCCTTTGGCTATACCATAAAGCTTCTACGATAATAAATAGCCAACGAAGTATATTGATTTGTACGGATAATAAAACCTCCCGATGATACAGGTAAGCCTCACGGCATCTCATATTGTGGTCAATATACGTATCCATCTAAATGGAAAATCAATTTGAAAAGAAATTCACCAGTCCGTTCATAAGACCGATGTCTCAGAGATCCTAATCTAAGCATTAAGCTAATAGGCTAAATAAATCCACTAGATGCGACATTGGGAAATACCATGCTGTCCATGTTTGGTTCTTGTTAAAAATTAGTCTTCATTAAGTGGAACTTTTTTTTTTTAAATACGTATTGGTCCAGCAACAAATGATATATTTTCATATCTGGTACATGTGCCATTTTACGGAATTTAAGAATGCAGATTTTATTAGCTTGACATGTAATTTAAGAAAAAACACACAACATCAGCAAAAAAAAAAAGGACAGCAGCAACATCAGCAAAATCCGCTAATAGGTCAAGAATATGCATGGTTTGCCTTTGAAGTTTAGGAAACTTGGTTTTGAATCCGTAAGAAAATCTTTACTACAAATCATCCGCTAATTTGTTTCTTCTTTTTATAAATTCTAAACTTGAAACTCAAATTTGTTTGGCTATTGTTTTTAAATGTTGCGTATAATCGTTGAGTAATTAATGGATTCATTAGTTAATTGAAGAAATATTAAATTGATAAATCGATGAATAACAGCAAAATTAATTCACGCGAGTGGACGGGCATCGAGCTTTTCATGTATGTATGTATGTATGTATGTATGTATGTATGTATGTATGTATGTATGTATGTATGTATGTATGTATGTATGTATGTATGTATGTATGTATGTATGTATGTATGTATGTATGTATGTATGTATGTATGTATATATGTATGGATGTATGGATGTATGTATGGATGTATGGATGCATGGATGCATATTTATCTGTATGCATGCCTGCATGTATGTACGTTCGCACGAATGAATACATTCATATGCACATACATATATTTGTATTGTAAAACAGCAACAAAAAGATACATTTTGATTGATCGTCGATAGTCTGGTTCAGACGTTTTTCATTGAATCAGTGTGACAATTTGATAATCGGTTTATATGCCATGAAATTATTAGCAGTTTTATAAGTAGCAAACTTGTTATTATATTTGCACCATTGGATTAATTTTTCTCGGTGGATTTGTTTTCTTTGTACTGATCATTGTCTGTTTGTATCTCATTGTTTATATTTATTATTCATATTAACGTAATGTTCATGCTTGTATCTTATTGTTTATATTTTTATTCTTACTATCATAATGTTTATCCACCATAGGTCCATTAAAATTGTTTTTATTTTAGCCTAGAATTCTGTCCTGAGAACCTTTTTATCTTCATCCTTTGCAAACTATCGTATTTGAGATGGTGGGGATTATTATGAATAGCTACTTTTTCTAAGTATAATTATTCATAACCGCTCCGGTGGTCTAGTGGTTAGAGCGTACGCATCGGGTGCGGGAGGTCGTGGGGTCGACACCCAGATGAGTCTTACCAAAGATTTTCAAAAATGGTACTAATAGCTGCCTTGCTTAGCGCTCGGCATTAAGAGGTTAGTGTTAGGACTGGTCGGCCGGGTGTCAGGATAATGTGACTGGGTGGGACATAATGCTACATGTCTGCGGCATGATGCCCCAGTGCTTGACATCACTATAAACTGCCACCCTGCAGGCATCGTAGCGATATGACTGAACACGTGTTAAAGCTACGTTTAAAAAAAATCATAATCTCATCACATAATTCTTCATAGCCTGAAAAATCATTTAGTAAAATGTTTACAAAAAATTAATTAATAAAATGGGCACTAAAAATCAATTAATCAATTAATAAAATGTGTACGAAAAATTAAATACCACATTCTAATCCGTTCTCTTTTACATTGTTTTCCATAATATCTAGAAACCAGTTACTGGTTCATTATAGGTGACTCATTGAAGAGTCATACTGCGTATTCGTCAATTATATTTCACTTCACTACCTTGGAGATTTTGTTAATTATTGCGCATGCTATCGAAAATGTTGTCATCTTTCCGAGCTTGTAACTTTACTCATATCGTTACAAAATCAGACAAAACTATTGCTTCCAACACAAAAAGTAACTTCTACTGAACGACCCGACCAATTGTGCATAATTTGGGTGACCGGGCAAGTCAGGAGCAATTTTTACTCACCGTTACTATCTTTCATCTGTCTGTCGGGCTTAACGAGAGCACGATCTTGCGTTAGACTGGTATCCGTAAGATCAGTGTTTATCTAGATTTAGCGGGGACAACGACAATGACTCCTAAGTATGCATATCATGACTGATTTAGATTGTGTCAGATTTTGGTGCCCTTTGCCCCAGTCATAAGCCCTAACATGCCACATACCTGCCCTCATGAAAAGAAAGAATTGAGAGAGAGAGAGAGAGAGAGAGAGAGAGAGAGAGAGAGAGAGAGAGAGAGAGAGAGAGAGAGAGAGAGAGAGACAGAGACAGAGAGACAGAGAGAGACAGAGAGAGAGAGACAGAGAGACAGAGACAGAGAGAGAGAGAAAGAGAATACGCAGCTTTAACTTACCAGATGATAAGCTATCAATTATTTGTCTTCTTTCCCAAACTCCTCTGTCCATTTAAGATTCGATGTAATTTTAGTTTTAAATATTTTTGTGTTTCTTATTCCTATTTTTATCAATTAGATGAAAAAGCAGGCGAATACAATTTTAATTATTTGCTTTTCAACACAATTCTTAAAACAATAAGAGCAATTTATGCTTTCTTGACATTATTATCTTCGTCATTCTCCTGATTTTCTAATCTTTCTAACCTTTATTAATCCATTAAATCTGGCCATCACGTAGCTCACGTTTGTGTAGAAATGTATGCTGAACAGATTCCTCAAATATATGTGTTATTATATATATATATATATATATATATATATATATATATATATATATATATATATATATATATATATATATATATATATATATATATATATATATATATGGGGAATGTGTTCAGCATACATTTCTACACAAATGTGAGCTACGTGATGGCCAGATTTAATGGATTAATAAAGGTTAGAAAGATTAGAAAATCAGGAGAATGACGAAGATAATAATGTCAAGAAAGCATAAATTGCTCTTATTGTTTTAAGAATTGTATCGAAGAGCAAATAATTAAAATTGTATTTCAAGGCGAAAGAAATGCTGCAAGCAGTGAAACTATGGAATATCGTTTTCAGAAAAACGTCGTTTTAGGGAAAGCTGTTGAAATAAAATTTAAAAAAAACGAAAATTGCCAATTGTTTCTAAATGGAGACTAGCCACTAAAATACCAGCCATGGACAAAAACTAAATTAATCATGAAAAAAATGATAAAAGTAAACAACAAAAAACAAAGGAAAACATAGCAAATTTTGTTTTTCTTAGCACATGATGTATCGCATCAAGCTCTGTCTTATAAATGGAGAATAATAATCAGATAATTACACGATTTCCAAGACAGACGAAACTTGGGCGTTTAAAGGCAATGATTGCGCGAATAATGTTTCAATTCTTTGTTTTGAATACAAACTAATGTAAAATCATGAAGGCTTTTATCTTTTTGCGGATGTTAATATATTAAAATACAACTTTACCTTATCGCCTAAGCCTGGAAACACAGGACAAAATAATAAAATAAAATGCAGACAAAAAGAAACTTGCAGCGAGTACTGGTTTACTTAAATGTTTCATAATGATAAGGCAGTTCGTAGAAGCTGATCGGATGATAGTGTTGAGGGGGAGGGAGCCAGCGCTCATACCCATGATGCGAACCCGAAAAGACTGGAACGTTTTCTAGGATAAGTTTTCATGACAGTTTCATGATTAAAATTATGCACGAGAAACGCATATAATGCAAGAGCTTCACGGAACTTTTGGCCCCCTTGTATCTTACTAGGTGTTCCATCCCAAAGACTTCTTTATGCCTCCCCCAAACTTTATTCCTGGATGCGCCTGTGGTTTATGCTTTAGAAAGAGTGTTAGTAGGTGATTAGTTAAGACACAACGTTAGTATGAAACTAAAATAATTGTAAGTACTAAAACAGATAAATCGGAATTTAATATTTAAGATATAATCTGGAATACTATTCATTTATATCAAAAAAAATAATTTCAATATTTCCCATAAAATAAGAGATTAGTTTTTCACATCTTTTGATGCTGAGACATTTTACCTAGGGTATACAAGTACTGTATGTCATTCCTAAATATAACTGTAACTTGCTGTTTGACGTCAAATGAAGTGTAAGCGTGATTTGATGCTAAACAAAGACACATAATTTAAAAATGTTTCCATATCCATGCTTCACATTGTAAAATAGTTTTGACTTTACTTCTGAATGACAGGCCTGACAATTTTGTATCCAGCTAGTGACGTTCAACTAACATATTTCTCTGTGGCATTTCTAAACAAAACCGGCACTTTACTCATTTTTTTTACGCAGTAACCTGTAATCAACTCGTCAATATGTTTCCAGATTTTTTTTGGCGGTGTGTGTGTGTGTGTGTGTGTGTGTGTGTGTGTGTGTAACGCAATTAAACTAAAGATTTAAAAATATTTGAATGTTATAATGTTATTTTTGCCTGTCCAAGAAAAATATGTATGGGAATTAAAGTTAATTAGGGTAATGTCTTTTCAAATATATATATATATATATATATATATATATATATATATATATATATATATATATATATATATATATATATATATATATAATTGTAACTATTTTAATTTTAAACATCCCCTAAATGAAATGTTCACGTGAACAACGTGTTTGACCCTTAAGACATGTATTTTTCGTAACAGTTTCTGCGACAGAAGTTTTTTTTTATTTGCGAAAAAAACATTAATATGATAAGATTGCAGGAGTCTTTAAAATAAGCTTCATGAATCAGAAAGAAAACTTACAAGCAAAATTATCTAAATTTAGGTAGCGTATACATAAGATCTTGTGGTGGACTTAACGCCATTTTTCAGCACATGATAGACTATATACATGGCGGCCAGTATAATCGGTGGAGGTAGAACCGAGAAAAACCCGGGGAAGAACCATCAATCCACGGGAAGCTGCTGACAATAACTGACAATATACAGAAGTAAGTAATAGGCAGTTGTAATATCAAGGACATTATATTCATAACTAACTTTTTGCTAACAATTGGCATAGATATACCCCCTCCCCGGATCCCCCAACCCTCATTTTGTCATTGGTGCATGTATTTTATTATGAAAAGTGCAAAAAGAAATGTAATTCTGCCTGTTTTAGCTGAATAGTTTTTAATGCTTTTATTTCAGAGAATAATTTCTTATACTTATTTGGTCTACAGTTAGGCATATGTTTTGCCAGACTTAAAAAAACTAGTTTATGAAATATCGGAAATATTCGGTAGGGAAAAAATGAATGCTAAAGTTGCAGGCCAATAAGTTCACGTTTATCTCCTCGTCAAAGGCATTATAGCGTACAGGCACCCTTGTCAATTTATTGAAACAGTTTTAATGAAGATAGTTATGCTTTATAAAGGTGCAATCATGGATATTTTGGCAGACGCGTGAGTGAAAAGGTTAGATTGAAACTAACAGTCGGGATTCAAATCTGGGTAGCTATGGATGGGTAAGGTTCCTAAGTGCGTTTATTTTGCATAATCAGGTTAAAATTTTGACATATACGACAGATATGTGTGATACATGGCGTCTTTTATGTGGAATATTAAGTAGGTAGGTAATATATTAACTTTAAATTAAGATATCGGATTACTTTTAGTTAGGTCCTATCTATCGAACATCAGGTGCAAAGTCAAGAAATATCTCAATAGCAGGTTCCATATTTTAAGAAATTATACGAATAAAAAACAATTTCAATCAACGGTGCTTTCAAACAACGATCGTTTATCACCAATTTTGTAACAAATTTGCATCCCGTGTCATTTGGGGGCATACATAGAATGTTTGCATCTTTTGCATGTAGCTCGGTATGCGTCTATGATTTATTGTCTTACTGGCACTGGGCGTAGCAAGGAACGGAATGGTTCTTTTGTCCGGCTTTAAAACAGTACAAATAACAGGCTAAAAACAAAATATATTTGTTATTACTTTATATTTGTTATTCGGTATTGCTTGATCCCTGAAAAGTGTCAGAAGAATGTTATGTCCTTATAATTGGGTTGTAAAATTAATGACGGCCCGTCAAAAGATGGCGGCGACTGTAATAGAATTGCGCTTTTCTAATAAGTGTGGTTGATCATGGGCTGTTTGCAGAATTATCATATTCAAGATGAGTAAAGCGATTCAGACTGGTCCAATTAAATGACATTTCTTCTAAGTAACATACCAGCCATAGTGTTGAAATAGAATGTGAATGACCAGAATTCCGGCCTTGCTGAGTAATCGTTAACAGAGAAGTTTAATAATGTCTAGTTTTAATTTTTAAAGCCAAAATTGTTGGGAGGTAAATTGAAAGTTTTATAAACTATAATGATTAGAAACAAAATAAAAATCTTTTCGTGAACAAGGGCAGCACAAATAAGACTTTCTTCCGTGACAAATCTCCATTCTTTTTTTTTAAATGACTCTTCAAGACATTATTCTCTCTGAGAACCGAAACAAAAGCGGAGGGACTACAATTTAGCCCTAGATCTAATGGTCATCACATTAGCAGCTTATGTACCAAGATTGGTCAATTTTTAGACAGGAATTTAGTTGTAGAAGCTAATATGGACAGAAGAAAAGATTAATGGACAGGCGAAGGATATCACAAAATACACCTCACACCCCACTCGCTTACGCCTTTGGTTAATACTGCATTTGAGATGATTCTTCTATATTATCTAGGCATCTGCAGCCAAATTTACGCAAATACCACTGACTGGATTCTGAATCGTCACTAGTCTGAAATGTTCGAGCAAATAGAAGAACAACCGATTTTTAACTTAATTTTGATAATTCAGAGTGTGTAAGCGAACATAATGACATAGACAGGCAAATGTAACGACAGTGAAGAATCAGAGCAAAACACACACACATGCACGCACGCACAAACACATATATACATACATACATACATACATACATACATACATACATACATACATACATACATACATACATACATACATACATACATACATACATACATACATACATACATACATACATACATACATACATACATACATACATACATATTTACTTACTTGCCATAGTTTATATCACATTGTAGACAAATACATAGATTGACGACAATACCCTTTTAATTTGCTCAATTTTTGATAGACACTTGAGACAAATTACTTTCAGAAACTTCCAAATATTAACGACCAAGGCCTACTCTCCTTTTCTATTTATAATTTTCTTTTATGACTACCTCATGAAGAAATTACAAAGACACAAATGCATGTTGTTTATGTATTGATATGTAACTCCTTATTTAGCAGTATTGTGTGGTTACGTCTTTTGGTAAGTAAATCATCGTTAGCAATACGACAGTAGACATATTATTGTATTGCTACTTAAATCGTCAGTTAGTAATGCGACCGTAGACATGCGGTTGTAATTGGTACGTAATTCGTCATTTAGCAATGCGACTGTAAACATACTGTTTGTGTATTCGTATGTAAATCATCAGTTAGCAATGCGACTGTAGACGTGCTGGTTTTGTAATTGGTACGTAAATTATCAGTTAGCAATGCGACTGTAGACGTGCGGGTACGTAAATTATCAGTTAGCAATGCGACTGAAGACATGCTGTTCTTGTAATTGGCAGGTAAATCATCAGTTAGCAGTGCGATTCAATACACGATGTTCGTGTAATGATACATAAATCATCAGTTAGCAAAATGACCGTATGTTTGTTACGGATACTGGCAAGTGATGGCATTTATTACTACATAATTACCGTGAGCACTACCTTAGTGGCATCTGTTAGAAATTATATACCATAGTAATACCCATTCAGTCGTTTCTGTTCTCGAGTTAAATGTATTAAGTCATGTTTAATTAGGTATGTCAACAATTGCTACATTCGTCTGTTATTATTTGTTTTCCTAGCTCTGATCCAATATATCTGTTCCAACGAAAAATTGGTCAACCATGAACAAAGTCTAATTTACGTACGAGAATGGTGGATTAAGAGCAAAGATAGTTCTTATTTCCGCCATCTTATTCAGGTTCAAACTGTCCGATTAAATATGATGGCAAGGTGCAAAACCTCCAAATATCTCGAAAGAGTGATTCTTTGGTCAGAAAAAAAAAAACTAATACAAAGATCAAGGTAATCAATTACCAATGTGAAACGAGCTCCTGGTCAGAGAAACCTCTTAACTTTGCTTAGAACATTTCATACTGGATTGGTTGGTTTTGTGGGATATTTATACTGGATTGGTTGGTTTTGTGGGGTTTAACGCCACTCTTCAGCACATGATAGACTATACTTGGCGGCTAGCATATTTGGTACAGGAAGACCCAGGGAAGAACCCGCGACTCACAGACAGCTACTGGCAAGCGTTTCTCACACACCTACGTTGGTCAAGCAGTCTCGAATTCACGCTGACTGTGGAGAGATGCATTAGTGATATGTAAAAGAGAAGGTCTTAGACTACTATGCTAACTCGAGTCCTTCATATTTTAATAAATTATTATACCGGTAAAATCATCAGTACCTGCTACCTTTGAAACTACAGTATGATGATAAATTAACAGCATTTCTTCCAAGATGTGTTAGCATTTTTGCGACATATTATATTTCTCACGTAGAAAAACTTTTATATTTGACATATGAAAAACATTCACTTTATATTTCAAACATTTAGCTCCCATCGCCGACAAAACTGAGTTTATTTCACGTAAAAAAAAATCGCAATCAAAATTTTGCCAATACAAAAACAACTTGTACATGATCAATTGTTTTTCTTCGAAAACGTATCTTTGATTGCAAATGGGAATCAAAGAAGCTACATTATGAAGTTTTGTGAAAGTATCATTGCTTGGCATATCTCTGCTCATCCGATGGCAATTTAGCAAGTGGCTGATAAAATATATAAATAGGACTTGGCACATTTCATTTATACCGAATATTTACATCACTATTATATATAGAATATTTAAAAAAGTAGTATGCTCAATTTAAATGTTGATTTAATTGTATAAAGTAAATGTAAATACTTAAAATGTGCCAACGACAGTCTGAGACATTTTCTGTGAAACTTAAAAAAGGAAAATGGCAATGAAAGTATTTCTTTTCTATTGCATGTAGTGTTTCTAAAACTGCTGTGCAATATTAGGTTAGTGATAGCCTTGTTATTTTTTGGCAAAATTCTTTACGTCCCCCTACCTCCCCATCATGGTTTTGAGATGAGAAGTTGAAAGTGCGTTTTCACGTTTTGAATGGAAGAGAAGTTGACACATTGATGTCTCTAAGATTAGTTATAAATATCGCTTGAAGAACAGTTTTCCTCATGACAAGGGCATTGTCGACCACATTGATATATACGGTTTGGTCGTGAAAAAGGAAATTGTCTTACACATTGGTATATACGGTACTATTTTCTTTCGCACAGGTCATAAAATGTTAAGTGGCTGTCAGGTGTAAAATGGGTTGGTTCGGCCAGACTTTTTACCTATAACTGCCAGGGCAAACGGGTATTTGAGAATAACATGGAGGATTGAATACAAAAACAATTATTTCCGAACAATTGAACCTATAATAAGCAAGTAATGTTCCAAGTTTAGACATGACGGAAGGGGGTTGATGTGCAAGACATTATTTAACAATAAAAGGAAAGATTCTGTTTAGTCTGTTGCAACACCTACAGAATCTGGGTCACTGAGAATAAATTAATTTTACTTACCATTATTTGAATGGTTTAACAGGGCGAGTTAAAACTGGGTCTCATCATTTAGCATGGTGTTCATTTTGTTCCCTTCTTTATTCATTTTTTAAAAAATAATTCGAGTCACAACTTCATTAATATCTTCATTATTGACCAGTCTTAACTCAGGAATACCTGACATCGGCAATATGGCTTTTCTCTTAGCATCTATGAAAGTATAAATTCCAGAAATACAAAATCTGAAGAAAACCCATTGTAGCATATGAGATGGAATCATGACAAAAAACTGTAAATAATTTCTAGAAAAAAATTATCCCTTGAAAAACAATAATTGTATCTGTAAAAAAAAAAAAAAATATTATTAAAGTTTATATTACGGTACTAAAGTAAATAATACAAAGAAATTGAGGTATATCCGAATGTCTAATTCACTTGTATAAGGAAGTGAAGCTACATGACAATATTCACGTATATAAGAAAGTAAAGGTCCATCCGCGCTTTTTTTTTCTAACGAAAAAGAAATGTTAGTGATGAATCACCGGCAAAATTAAAATGCAGAAAATAACAGATATTTGGGATGATTGTTTGGTCTCGAGTCGTATTTCCTGTCAATATTTAAAAAATACAGTTAAAGTGGACGTATTTTGCTTCGAACGTCCAACACATTCTAACTACTTACGGAGGTGCGAAATGCGAGTGATATATTGAGTGATAAATGTTAGGTCTCCTCCTCCTACCCAGGACCACAGTGATACAAAACAAATGATTTATCCACTGCATCATCCGCTCTTTTACGAGTGATGCTATTTTAATTGTATGTAATTATGTTGCTATGCATTTTCTCGTACTGATTACATAGGTATCTAACGTCTATGTATTTACCAATCTCTATTTTCTTACCGTTTTATTTATTTATCAAAATAGCATACACTTATATATATATATATATATATATATATATATATATATATATATATATATATATATATATATATATATATATATATATATATATCAAGACAGCTAAAAATCTATCTGTCCCTTAATCCATCCATCCATCTATACATGTACCTATCTGTCTATAACTAGCTTGCTAGCTAGTTAGCTATCAATATATGTATATATATATATATATATATATATATATATATATATATATATATATATATATATATATATATATATATATATATACATATATATATATATATCAATGTATGTATATAGCAACCAATCAATATGCATTAACGTCTTCTAACTCAGACCTATCTGGCAGAAAAACAGATTAAAATCAAATTTCGTTCTTTCTCGGTGAGGTTCTTGTTACTTTCCATTTATAAACCAGTATTTTATTTATCATTCATATATATATGTCGGCCATCTATCTTTGTTTCGCTGTCCGGGGTACCTCAGGATCAGATTAAAACTAACCCAAGCAGATCCTTCTTCAGGAAGCAAATCCAGTTTACGAAACTTGGATATCAGGATACTATAATACTGCGCCATATATTTAGATGCAAAGGTTTGCTTTGTCAAGTTTCCTCCAGCGTATACGTTTTGAGTTTTGGCGTTCACCTTTCCCCAAGTTAACAATAGCAAGTCTCAGCGCTAGTGTTTGTGTGTGTGTGTGTGTATATATATATATATATATATATATATATATATATATATATATATATATATATATATATATATATATGCAATAAACTGACGACGAACAGTACGAAACTAGTAACTAACTAGCCTAAGCGCTTTCGACTCTTAATGAGTCTTTTTCAAAGGCAAATACAAAACATATATACGACAAACAAATAAACACAAAAACGTTGTGTTTGTAAACCTCTACATGGCTGTCTCCACATCTGTTAAAACTATAAATACAACCAGCTTGTATAGACTAGTTGCGGAAACTGAAAACGGTGTATAATTCCCTAAAAGTCTACAAGCCAAAGCGACATCTATTTTTCGTTTTGTACATTTATGTAACGCAGATTATATCCCGGATATTTGATTCTATACCGGTTATTCTTATAGTAAAAATTGAATGATAATAAGAAGATTTAAAAAAATGTTAAATTCTACTAGTGCATAGTTTTCATTAATGTACAAATGTGTGTGTGTGTGTGTGTGTGTGTGTGTGTGTGTGTGTGTGTGTGTGTGTGTTGTCTAACAGCCAGAACATATCCAGATGTTTTATTTTGTGTAGGGAGGGGAAAAGATAATTTTGTTTTTGATGTGAATCGGAACTATTTATCATCGGTGTCATAATACACAAGACATTTTCGTTTTTTACAAACGGAAAACCTTTGAAATGTGTGTTAAATATGATCGAGTCAACTTTATATTTCAGAGATGCAAAGACAAGTTAAACATTTTAGCGATATCAGTGACGAACACGTGGCCCGGTGTAAAGTTGCGTGTGACGGAAGCATGGGATGAGGACGGTCACCATGAAAAAGGTTCCCTCCATTACGAAGGTCGGGCAGTGGATATTACGACATCTGATAGAGACCGATCGAAATACGGCATGCTAGCAAGACTTGCAGTTGATGCGGGATTTGATTGGGTGTACTATGAATCACGTGGCCATATCCATTGTTCGGTTAAATCAGGTGTGTATTTTTATTATCTGATATTTCAAGACAATATTTCACGCGAATTTTTTTTCTGGATACAACAAAAATTATGACAGTAGCATAATGACTTTCAAATGGCGACAATTTAATTAAGAAATTCGAAGAAACAATATCACGATATGGAAGAAGACTGATGTTGAAAGCAATGTAGGATGATTTCTCACGATGTGCTATGCATTGAACTGTTATTTTTCATGATGTTTAGACTCTGCAGCATGAATTTTCAGGCAGTGCAATATGATTTCACACGATGTTTAGGCAGAGCCGTTTTAAGAAGTTTTGGAGCCATAGGCATAAACTCTAACCTTAAAAGTAACCAGAATTTCTCATCAATCTCTCAGTCTCAAATATGGAGTATTACATTACATGTGCGTGTGTGCCATTTTGTTAAAATTATTAATATTGTACTAAACTGCAAACACAACTGACAAAGAAATTTTGATTTTGGGCCGCCGCTGCTCTCCCCTTCCCTGCTGCGCGGGGCTCTGGGCACGTACTTCGCGTGCCCGTGCCCGTGCCTTAAAATGGCATAGCGTTGAGGCATTACATTGACTTGTCATGCATTGCGTTATGCTATCTCATTATGCTTAAAGTACTGCATTATAATACGTCATGATGTTTAAGAATTGCAGCATCGCTTACGATGAAACCTTACGAGTAGCAGCATGATTTCTCATGGTATTTAGGCAATGAAGTATGATTTCTCCAGATAGCTAAGAAATGACAGGCGTATTCCTCGTGATGTTTTAGGCAGTGCAGCTTGATTTGGCAGAGATTGCAATATGATTTTTCAAGATGTTTTAGCATGCTGCATGATGATTTAGGAGTGCCGAATGATTTCACATTGCATTTTTAGCATTTAAGTATATTTGCTCATATAGTAGGAGTATTTATGACATTAGACATTGCCACATGGCTTGTCAGGCATTGCAGTGTGATTTCTCCTAAAGTTTAAACATTGCGACATGATTCCTCGGGCATTATTGTAGGAGTATTCATGACGTTAAACATTGCGATATGGCTTCTCAGCCATTACAGTATGATTTCTCCTAATGTTTAAACATTGCGACATGATTTCTGAGGCATTACATGGTGATTTCTCACGATGTTTTAGGCAGCATGATTTCTCGTCTAATTTCTGTTACGGCGTACGATCATAAATTGCTGATGTAATATACCAGTTAGTGTGGATTGAGTAGTTTTAAGTACATCTTCATAATTAACGCTTTATTTAACGATATGATTGTCAACTTAAAAAAATAATTAACATATGCAATTTCTAAACATTACATTTACATTAATACTAAATAAACGAGATAAATGACTCGCGTGTGTTTTTTGTAACTAGTTGGGTATTTAATTGTTTGTTTGTGATGTTATGTAACTGACATGATATTCAATTTTATTATGTAATGCTTAAATTCATTCTTCTAATATATCTGTAGTTGCATTCGAGCAATATTTACATCTCTGTCTTATAATTTTCCTATGAATCAACTACAAACCTTTTATGTCAAATTTTCCCTGTAAAAATGTGATATATTAATCACAATCTGTTTTAAAACAAAGTCAAATTGATAAGAAATGTAGGGATAATTTTACGATATCGTCTGAAAGGTGGATGTCGGTTAGTGGGTGGGGGTAGGATGGGCATTTGTGTTGATAGTCTGGACATTGCAAACCATCCGATGGTGAAAGTGATAGACTAGGTCTCTATATTTTAATTCCGCATATTGGAATACTTGTATAAGCGCAAATAATTAAGATGCTTCCACCGGCTTATTGACCCTTTAAACCAATCCTTCTTTAGAAAAAAGTCTGATTTGCTTATTTTATTTACCTTTTCTTCTTCCACTAATCCTCAGCCCAGCCGTCCCGGCACGCCTGACTTTTGTCCCGACGCGTTAATTAGATCTGTATACAGGGCCGTAGGACGTACCTGCCGTTACTCGGCTCCGAAGCGTGGTCGCCGAGTTACACTGTTTTGTCTGCAACATAAAAAATGGCGATAAAAATTAAGGGGAAGGCACAAAATCCATAAAAAAATATCCCTATCTTTGTAACGAATTAGATCAAGTTATAGCATGCTAATATATTTACACGAAATCGATGTATTACGAATAAATCTTGGTACTTAAATTTTGCATTAATTGTATTAAACGTGCCCATTTTCTCAGTTTATTCAGAGTGTAAAAAGAGCACTGTTCGCATAGGCTCAGATTTTAAAACTCGCTCTTTTCATCAGTATTATAAATTGTAAAGTACTAAAACCGACTAATCTGACAAAACACGTAAAATAAAGTGACATAAAAATGGTGAAGTACTTCTTTTTCACATACACATTCCTGGGACTGAAAAACGGGATCAAGAAATGCAAGAATATATATTCACACAAAGCTAATACCTGAATCAACAGGTCTTATTGGCTCCAGATTATGCAGTGCCTTATTGATGACCCTACAAAATGATAAAAAAATTAAGAGTTTTCGAGCTCCATAAGCGAGGAGGGACTGGGGTAGCCCCATCCCACTCCCTCAAGTTCTCTACATCCTGTATCTCCCTTTTGATAGGAATCTCCCAGGATGAAGGTGGACTATTCCGACCACCTCTACCGGTCCAGAAGTCTGTCAACAGATTGTTTCACCATTCAGTTTTATTAGACAGTCAACCACATACTTATTACTCTTATTTCTAACGATATGTATGTATGTATGTATGTATGTATGTATGTATGTATGTATGTATGTATGTATGTATGTATGTATGTATGTATGTATGTATGTATGTATGTATGTATGTATGTATGTATGTATGTATGTATGCATATATATATATACGTGTATGTGTGTGTGCGTGTGTGTGTGTGTGTGATCGTGTTAAGGTGTTAGATTGGTCTAATTCTAAGCAGTAGTGAGCACTGTGTAGGAAATACACAATTCAAATTTATTTTATATCCATATTCCTACAATTAGTTAACTGAAATTTTTTTCACGGTGAATCATACTTGTGTTGCATTTACTTGGTAATGTTTTTGAAACAATGACTTTGTTTTAATGAAAATAGCAATGCTCAAAAGTTGACGTGCTAATATTGTTGTTGGGATCGTTTTATATTTGAAGACGTGCTAACCTTGTCTTAGTGGATTAGTCTATTTTTTAGGATGTACTAATTTGCTATTTGGGGATCCATCGATATTTAAGGACGTGCACAATCTTGTCCGTGAGACCTGTCTGTATGCGAGGACGTTAATTCTTGCATGTTGTGACCGGTCGGTATTTAAATTTGCAGCTTAATTTATGCATGGCTGAAGACAGCTTTTTTTAGCATTTCTGCGTTTTGTTCATTTTGAAATAATTAGAACTTCGTCATTATTTAGGTTTGTAATTATTTCCCTATCGATATATATATATATATATATATATATATATATATATATATATATATATATATATATATATATATATATATATCTTCCATTAGAGATGATGTGATCAAATTTGACCATAGCTTGATGGCGTTAGAAATTTATGGAATTTACACCCCAGTTTTTTCTTTTAAAAAGCTTTGCTTGTACATTCATTGCAAATGGTAGGTAAACGACAACATTATAACGATCTATGCAATGTTTTGTTGTTAACGATTTTCAAACATACATTGTGAGTCTTTTTTAAAGTAAAGTGAAATTGTGTTTGGTTTTCAAATGACAACAAAACCTCTAAATAATCCATGAATAAAAGTTCGTGTAAAAGTTTGTCGACGCCTAACTGTGGGCCATTGTACCAACTTAAAATGATCACTTCTTATGGAGAAGATTGACGGCCCTCAAAATGGGTCCTTAGGACTGTTAAGAGTCTTGAAAAGAAATGGTCCGTTTAAATTTCTTGATTCCTAACTATCTGTGTCAGAATCTAATATTAGGCTCACGCGTGTAGACGGCTGTCTATTATATAAAGAGTGACAAGAGTCATTGCGGATGAACGATATACTTTTGTTGCAGTTTGTCAGAAAAACAGGCAGACAATCTATGTTTCAGAGATAAACATCACACTTTTCTAGACCTTATATCAGTATTTTTACCAATAGAAAGGGAACATCCACCCAAAAATAAAGCAACAACAAACCACAAAGAACACAACCAACAATCAAACTAAAAATAGATAAAACCATCCCAAACTTGGAATTTGAATATTGGTTCCGTGGGACTCACTCACTGACATCTTTCGAGCAGTTTTCCATGGAAGAGCTTTTACATGTATCTAAAATTGGGATTGATTTTATGCATGTCTTTACTTGATTTGATTTGGTCTGCAGTACTAATTGTTTCATTGGGAAAAAGACTCCGACATCAGGGAAGGAGGTCCTGCAAACAGATTGCTGTCCCACTGGACAGACAACCACAAAAGTCTATCTACAATTATACATCAAAAGTGGCTTCTTTGCTCATTCTTTTTACTAGATAGATAGATAGATAGATAAATAGATAGATAGATAGATAGATAGATAGATAGATAGATAGATAGATAGATAGATAGATAGATAGATAGATAGATATATATATAGATAGATAGACAGACAGACAGACAGACAGATAGATAACGGGAATATATTATCTTGCACGCCAGTGCTTGAATGAACGCATTGTATGGTCCTAAGTTCTTTTTTCTCTTGTATGTAGGTAGAGAACCCATTCCATACGAATGACGTAATCTGTAAATGCACAAAGCTTAGGTCTACCCCAAGCAGCAGCCTTGTAGCATTGAATAAATAATTTCTGGACATAAATGAATAATTACGATGCTGCTGAAAATCTATTGTTTATTGTGCAGCTTTGTCTTTTTGCATGACCGAAATCTAAATATCAGGGTCTTTATTAATCCAAGTTATTGGCATTTTGTTTGCTCCAGGTCATATTTATTTGATCTTCCGTTTCAGATTCTTCGGTTGCTGTGGTGATAGGTGGTTGCTTCCCTGGAAGTAGCTTGATTCAGACTGAAGCAGGAGTGAAGTCGATGGCGGAAATAAGTGTCCGGGATCGTGTATTGAGCATGTCAGATAATGGGATATTAGAATTTAGCGAGGTGATAGCATTGATGGACCTGGATAGATCAGCTTATGGGCGATTCTTTATCTTGGAGACGGAAAATGGACGTCGCATTTCTTTGACGGGAAAACATCTTATCTATATCTCGCGTAACAATTATACTTCCACAAGCTTAGATTCTCTGGAAGTTATTTACGCTGATGATGTCAATGTTGGTGATTCTCTCGTGACGGACGAGAACACAGATGCACTGAAATTCTCAAAAGTTGTCAACATATCAGTGGACACAAGACAAGGGATTTATGCACCATTAACAAAGCACGGGACCATAGTCGTAGACGGCGTCGTGGCTTCGTGTTATGCTTACATAAACAATAATGATGTAGCGCATTTTGTGTTTGCTCCATTGCGTTTAATGTATGATGTCTCAGAATATTTAAAGATATTCATTTTATCTGCGAGTGATCCATATGAGAGTCACAAAAACGCTTTAAGTACCGGCATGCATTGGTACGCAAATCTTTTGTATCAGATAGGGACGCGTGTACTCAGTACCGATATGCTTTTCGTCCATTGATTCTTTTCCCGGAAAAAAGGTGATAGGATTCCAACGGGCTCAATGACGTCTGATAAAATATTTTTAAAGGATCTATTGCAGTGATAAAGACCTTTTTGTAAATTACCTGATTATAAGAAACTGGATTCTAACATACAAACGAGATTATTTAATTATGGAGAGAAAGTATTGTGCTGAAAATCGTTACTCAGTAACATGCTTCAGTTCTGACAGATATTTCAATATTTTCTTTACCTAAATGCTTAGACATAGTTGTGCAAAGCAGAAAAATGCACGAGTACGTGGGACCTAATATCAAAGGTACGTGCATTTTACTGCTACGTGGCTACAAGTTTACGCGCACCTAGTTTTACAATGCGGGCGTTTTATCACTGCCTGAACTGATGTATTAGTGTAAATGTTCCCATCATGGCTTCATATCATTATGTGCACAAAAGAAGAAAGAACCCATATTCTCTGAACATTACGTACTGTACTTGCAAAATAATATGAAATCCACGAAGGTTTCAATATGTGACTACATTACACTTACTCTAAATCAGCCAATCAATTCTTCTCAGTTGGAACACCTGGATCACTTTCTATCCAGAATCAAATCGGAGTAAGCCGAAGTTTAGTACATGAACTACGACGCTCAAAGAGAATGATCTCCCTTTGGTAGAAAAATTATACTGCCACAGTGCTGTAAGTTTGCGAGATAAAATGTCACCTGAAAAAAAAAACGTCACATTTGATAACTTTATTAGTGTTACTACTCTCTGGACTGAAACTATGTTACAGAATATAGCAAAATCAAAAAATACAGTAATTTTTCTAAGCTACAAAGTGAAATCACACTGGGAATAAAATCCCAAATAACAATAAAATCTTCTATCACAAGTCAAAGGTAAAGAATGTTCCGAATGAATTCCAATACGGCTTGATTTGTTTGATGTAACGTCAGTCTTGCTATATCATAATGATATAATCGAGAATGTATTTGAATGAATTTTCAATAATCCAAAATGTTAATGAGCACTTTGTAATTTTAATGAATAATTTAAAATAAAAAGATTCTTCTCAAATTATGTCTGAACACAGAAGTAAAGTAAATAATTCCACAGACTGACCTTAAAGGAGGAATTAGGTATTTTTTTTATCACAACTATGAATAAAAAACCCAAAACAATAAGATGTTGTTCAAAAGTTCTCTTTCAACATTCTAAGTTTGCAAACAAGGCTATACTTTAAACTCAGATATCAGTAAACAGCTTTAAAATGGCAAAAAATTAACAGCATACTGGAAACAATAGTGGGATTCAAAAACGACCCTTATATATTAATCAACGGAGACTATGAATAAGGTTTCCATGTCCTAGGGGTCAAACCATCATTACAATAGCTAGATATTCTGTTACACTAAACTATATATTCTGAATAAGAAAGAGCTCTTTTGAACGTAGTAGTTCGTAAAGTAAAATAATATCGTACTAAATCATTATAGTAACGTTATGGAATTATTCGTTCGATTTCAGAAGCATGAAGTTATCTTATAAGCTCAAACTTGAAAAGAGAAATCAATGAATGTTCCAACCTAGTGGAAATAACTTCAATACTTAATTGTCTTTGAGGAACTCGTTGATGATGTGTGACATGATGTAACATGAATCTACATTTACGTGCATTGGTGGCTTTATTATTATTTCTGAAGTGTTTTTTCCAGTTCTCGGCGGAAAGGCCTGATCGTGTTCCGATTAAAATTGCCCCGTCACCCGTGTAGTTCGGATAACCGAGAGAGTACTGTAAATGAGTTTTTTATGTTTTCTTCCTTGACTGTCTATCAATTAGTCTATGACTGTTTGTCTCTCTCAGTTTGCTTGACGTCATGAACATCGACTTCTTCGTCGAAAAGTAAACTTTGTTATATTGTTTTTGTTAGTGATTTAGTGGAATTAAAATAGCAATATTTAAGTAGTTCAAGCTTTGTTTGATTTAGCTTTTATGCAGTTACAAACGCTTGGTTGTCGTGCGTATTTTTAGTTGTATGCCTTATTTTCTAGGTGAATATTAGCCCATTTATATGTTGACCACAATTCGTCTGCTTGAATTTGATTTACAAAGTTTGTTTTGGTTAGTTTTTGTACAATTTAGAAAAATGAATATCTCGTCTCAGATGACTTCTAGTATAGGTCATTACCATTTTGTTATAGTTTACATTTTGTACTCTAATGCTTTCCTTACATATTTTATGCACATTGTCTTGCCCATACAAGTGAAAATAGACCAGCAAACACATTTAAAGGGAGGCGACTTCATTCATTATATCCATGGACAGGTTCCTGTTTCTGTTTTCACTTAGATCGTCAGAGACGAGAATCCTATATATTTTATGTTTACGAAGCACTACATTTTCGTGCTGACAAAAAAACACTGCTGTTACTCTTCATTTTGCTTGCGACCACTACCAATAATAAAGGAGAAAACGACATTTTTCGGGTTCCAATTATCTAAATTCTTGAATAGTCCGGTAAATATTCTTTCACCATTTTGTGATCTTCTGTCTTGAAATCCCCACAATATAACAGCACAACCGCTTTATTACCGTAATGAAAGCTAACGTCCATTCTTTGAAAATGCATCTTCAAGCTCCGTTCAGAGTATAAGTAATTTTGATTTACATGATATCTGTATGATTTTGCTTGTTTAATTTAATTTTAATTTCTGTGTTTTAATTTAAGTAATTCTTGTACGAATTTTTCCCTCATTTGAATTGCAATGTATGTAATGGATGAATCATTGAATTACATTTTCATAATTACTTATGGAGATACGTATATCTTTGCGTACATAGTAAATATATACTATAAATAAAAATTAGTACAGTATGAAAATTTGCAAGCAGACGATATGTTTGCCGAATATTGGAACTGCTACTAATTCACCTGCACAAAATAGCCATTTTTGTTTTGTTCATTCACGTTATTTTTGTTATTGACATGTTTCTTTACTTTTTTGCTTTAAATAAATAAGTCGCATATGAATGTCTGGGTGGAAGTGACGTCAACATTGCGACTACATTATAGTGGTGACGATATATATTATTGCAAATAGTGTAATTTTCCCTATACTTTGAACAATGGCGATTTACATGTGATATACAGAATGCCAATGTTACCGTATGTTCTGTTATTGTATTTCTTTATGTTTTATTATTTGCTTAAGTAGCTTTAATGATAGATACCTGGTAACAATAATTCATTATACGTCATTAAGTGACGAGAGTAGTATAAACTTATTGAGGTGAGCGCATGTACAGAAGCAGAGGATGTTACAGTCTGTCGTTACAATGGGAAGATTAATTGCCTCAGTTCTTTGTCTTTTGGTCTGACGTTAGGAGAGCATTCTACAAATACATGTGTGACATTTTCAACTGAGCTGGAGTTATTGACGATTGAACCATTTCAAAAAGAGTCATTGAGATGTACTTTATTTTATTTAGCTCAATACGCTATGAAATAATAAGTTGTAAAAAGTTTTACGAACTGAAATTATGTATGGAGGCATGGGTAGTAACTAATTGTAACAAAAAAAGCCCAATATAAACGTACAAATCAATATATATATTACACCCTCCACTTATCTGTCACTCGGTAAGGACCAGGCAAAATCACGTTGTTTTTTTAAAGCAGTTAAATATGGAGATATCCTTTATGATAGCAGCCATTGAGAATCAAAGTCGATTTTAGCTGATTAGTTTTCGTCGAAATACAGATTTTAGTCTCTTCTGACATTAATCTGCAACCTTTGTGACTACGACTTGCACTCACCAGGAACATATATTTTTACGCACCTCATTGGATGACTATTTGGGCAACTGTCACTGCAATCGTGTGACTTGATTATTCCTGTCAAAGTGCAATTTCTGGTTAGCCTTTGTTTGACAGAAGTAAGATGGCGGAAACAGGAGGTCATCCTATATAGTTGTAGTATATGAATTCTATGAATTGGATCAATATGGCAGACAGGAGGTCATCATCTTTGTTCTTACTTAGCCATTTTTGCCTTTGAAGAAACCAAGCTTTTGTTTTAAAAATTTTGAGTTGAAACTGACACCTTTGATTAGAGCGCCTAAGCATCTCTCTCTCTCTCTCTCTCTCTCTCTCTCTCTCTCTCTCTCTCTCTCTCTCTCTCTCTCTCTCTCTCTCTCTCTCTCTCTCTCTCCACACACACCCACGTGTTTGCACGATCTAAGGATTAATGTCCGCAATTCTTAACGATTAATGCGCATAAAGTGTTCTGATTTATATTTGCAATGATCGGGTTAAATTCAAGATATCCAAGATAATCTAGATCTGACAGTCACCGACACGACGTCATCATACTCTGTTGACCTTTCTAATCATCAATTATATTAAAAAGAAGAACGTCATTCGGAACTTATGCATTCTAAGGATAATCCTCTCTAACACTTAACGCAACACTTTCCACGTAATTGATAGGTTACTGAAAATAAGTTCACCGGGACATTCAAAATTTTGCAGAACATCGAGATGTGTTGGTGCCTGTCAGGTTGGCTTATTATTAAAATATCTTTATCTTAAGCAAATTAAACTTGGTATTGACTCCTTTTTCCCTGCAAAGTCTTTGAATATCAATTAAATCCTGGCTGGTGTTTTGATACTTATGAAAACTTTTTGAAGGCAAATGTGATGCTTTTAGTATTTATTTTACTTTTCTATGAATAGATAAATATGTTGCATTTTATTTATTGTTTGTACAGATCGCCATCTAAGAAGATGAATTTTGTCACAATGATATATGTATATAAAGGAGCATTTGGACGGTGTTCTTGTTGTATTAGTGTCTTCCTATTTTGACACCGATATTTATTTTGCATAGTTTAAGAATAAAACATATCATGTCAAGTGTCGTGTTCTTGTTTTCATTAAACGAAAATATTCTTTGGAATAAATTTTTAGCATTTAAGGAAAAACACTATTTCCCTTGCCACTTACATCCGTGGATTAAAGACGGGTTCAGAGGCTCCTCTTGATGACGAAGAGACGGGGTCCCATGGTTACATGAGAGAGAGAGAGAGAGAGAGAGAGAGAGAGAGAGAGAGAGGGGTTTTTTTTTTTAATGAAGTATTAAAATTTTTTGTCGTATCGCTACTATGCCTGCAGTGTGTTATCATGCCGCAGACATGTAGCATCATGTATCATGTCCCACCCAGTCACATTATCCTAACACTAGGCCAACCAGACCTAACACTAACTTTTTAATGCTGAGCGCCAAGTGAGGCAGTTATTAGTACGTTCTATAAGTCTTTGGTATGATTTAGCCGGGGTTCGAACCCACAACCTTCCGCATCCACAGAGGACGCTGCTTATAAAGAGATGGGGTTCTATGTACATAATGGTTATAAAATAATGGTGTCCTAAGATCTTATTTTTTTATACAGAGAACAATTACTGCGTAACAACTCTGTCTTCCTCGTGACCAATGGAGTCACATAGTGACATAGTTCCCATTAAATAACTTTTTAACAACTTTTTGGAAGGAAGCTCTATAATTAAATCTCGCGAGGGCAGGAGATAGGGCAGAATTGCTTGCTATGATATGATACGATATTATTTTGGGAACTATAATGTTTGAGATTCCGTCATGAAATAACTTGGTGCTGTTTGAAAGAAGGCTAGTTCCGAAGAGTAGAAATACATCTAAACAATGTGTTAATTGTCAGTATTTTACAGCCGTATGTAATTTTTTTATTTCAGATTTATTGATATTCCCTAAATGTTTAATAATTTGCACTGGTATTAATTATAAGTCATGTTTGATGCGTCAGAATAACTCTAGCAGAATATATTTGTATCGTTTTTTATATTTTCATCAACGTGACGTTGATTATTGATACCGACTTTCAACAACACTGGATATTATGGAGAGCAGCAATACAGGGAAAGTAATTTTTTTTAGAATATTTTAACCCCGTCCGTCTGTCTGCATCTATATGGATAGCGCTGTTATCAATTTGGTGACCATTCAATGACTCACAATGCTATTTGTGGCAGATAAAGTCTATTTAGAAGAAGTTTCTATAATTCTCTGATAAAGTGGAGAATCCATTCAATACGAATAGGAGGACAAAGGATGAAACACAGACGCAGATTTCATCTGCTTTATCAACAATCCCAAAATATTTCATAAGGCAATAAAAATTCAAGACTCAAATATCGGGGGCTTCATATCTGAATAAATGACTCGTTGATTTTATATCAAAGTGGTCGTATGCATTTTAACAAATTAATTTAAATAACAATTTAGAATCATAGAGGTTGACATACACATTTACAAATATCAACGTTTTAGTGCTCAGATTTTATTTTTAAAACTATTGCTTAGTAGTTGACTTAGAAATACTGGCAAGCATTTAAATAAATTCATATGCATTCACCTCAAACAGAACCTTGATAACCACTTAAATGCTGTAAAAAATAATAACAAACAACTTATGTACAAAAACCTTGAGAAACAATCAAAAGCTTTACAAAAAAGGAAATAACTTATGAATTAAGCCATAAGAAACACTCATTGGCTCCACACTCAAACTAGCATTTATTATTATTATTATTATTATTATTATTATTATTATTATTATTATTATTATTATTTGCTCTATTTATTGAACTGTAAAAAGCATCATTATTTAAATAAGGTCTACAATAAGCATTGACTTAACCTTATTAAGTCCTGAAAAATACTGTTTAATTACAAATTAAACTTGTGAGTAGATATTTAAGCTAAGGTTGTTGATATAAAACATAAAAATGAATGAAAATAAATGTTCATAAATATTTTTATATTACAGAGGTATATTTCAAGCCTTACATTGGGATCTGTCCAAACATTTGCTATAAAATGATGTTTCCAGGCAATTATTTATATTGGCAACGTGAAATAACTAAATTACTGATTATGATGCGCTGAAAAATAATAATCAAAAGAGTTACCTTTTCTTGACGCACGTCCTTATATGGACTTCGTATTAAACTATTAACATATTTTTCCCACGTAGATATAATTCTTAACGTGACCTTCGTAAATCCGACCAGGTCTCAGTACAGGCGCTGACTAGGCCTTTGCTTTCATTTATCACGGAATTCTGCAGAAATCTGGGCTTGGCAGTGAAAATTGTGTCGTTCGCTGGGTAGCTATCACGGAAAAGTCTGCCAGTGCTTGACTGCAGAGGCAACCGTACTTTAGTATCAATAGCAACAAACCACACTTTAACTGCTAATTGTAATAAATAAAAAAACATAAATTACTTAGAACTTTAGCTAAGTGTGCACACACGGCGTACTTGAGTAGTATAGTGGGGTAGTATAGGGCATATGAGGCAAAAGAAGGAAAACCAGCCTGGGCAAGTATAGGAACATGATTTTTCCGAAAACATGGCACACACAGGGCTCATATAGAGACAAAGGCAATGTGGTATAGGATCAAGAAGAATGGACCAGGTGGCATGTCGTCACGGTACTGTACACTTGCAACAATGTAGCAAGTGGCTGACCTAAATACGCAAATCTACCACTCCATGAAGGGACAAATAAAATAGAGACCTAGAGGCATAGATTAACACACATAAAACACATAAGGTAAAATGAGAATTACGATCTTTCCGAGACAGGAGGTGGCCCTGAAAATGGCCTATGGGTTTCTTTATTTTCTTCTAATTTCTTCTCTTCATCCACCAATGTCTTGTCTTTTCTCCTACACTTTTTCTCTTCTTTTCATTCTTTTCCTCGTTTTTGTCCTTCTCTTCCTCTTTTTCTTTCTTCCTCCTTTCATTTTCTTCTTCCTTTTCTATTTTTCATTCCACTCCCTCATCCTGTTTGTCTTCTACATCTTTCTTTTCATCCTTTTCTTTTCTTATCATTTCATTTAATATATCCTTCATTTTCTTTAGGTTGTTAAGTTCCATGCTTAGTCTATGGGGACTATAAGCCACTAACTGCATTCTGACCAACATTTCCTCTACCATATCTAGTGTCCACCAACTCGTGCAATCTGAGCATTCGTTGCCAGTTACTAACCATGGCTGACTATTCAGTGTTCAATGGCGCGAATGACTGACTGACCGACAATTATTTAAGTCGCCTACGCTAACTTTGAGCTTTTGCGACTAGTTTGAGCGTTTTTAATTGGTCGCTGTTTTTGGTGGCGCTTACCAGTTATTATGTACATTTGAGATATTGATGAACGTAAGGTGAAGTTGGTGAACTTGCAATTTAAACTTGCAAAGTGGAGAGAATGTTTGCATACCTCTATGCTATTTTTATGTAATGTGGCTGACATTTGGATATTGTACTTTTGGAAATTGTAAATGATATTAACACACTGCTAACTAAAATGACTATTCTCTGGTGCTACAAAACTCAACCTGAATTTGTCTAAAGTACGCTATCCTTGGCAGTGATTAAACTAGGGAAAATCAAGTTTGCCAGACTAGAAAATACCAGCTTATGAAAGTGTAATGAATGAATTAATATATAAAATTTAAAAACAAAAATGTTATCGGCTCTTTCTGCTTTACAATTAACCTCTGAATTTCGCGCAGCTACCCCTCTAGGGAGGGACACATACAATAGAGACACAGATACATAGATAAACAGAATATAACACATATATGACAAAATTAACAATTAAGATCTTTTTGAGGCAAAGGAAGTGGCCCTGAAAAGGGTCTTTGGGTTCTTATTTCATCTTCTCCAGTCGTTCCACCATGTCATGAATTTCTTTCCTCTTTTCTTCTTCGGACATCCAGTCAGGATGTCCAAGAGCTCTGAAATTGCCATGCATCTTCATCCAATTTTCATCGAGTTTCTCAAACTTTTCTTTCCTTTTTGTTTTCTCTGCCTTTCTTTCTTTTTTTCTGTACCTCATTGATTTTTTTGCACTTCTAGTACTTTTTTCATAAGGTCATTCGCTTTCTTGATATTGTCTAGACCCTTTTTGACAAAAGGCCATTCTGTTAAAGAGAAAATACTCTTAGAAAAGATTCTACTTCAATGACAATATCCAAAATTTCTTTCAAGGTTCCTATTATCACATAATTTAGTTAGATGAAGCCTCTCAACCTCTCTGCTTCTTTTATTATTATCATTTACAGATGATAAATTGCTGTTTTGAGTCTCGCCATAAAGTCTAAGTTGACTGGAAATCTCCACTCCTTTTCAAGTTTTTCCACTGCATAGACTCCATCTAGCATCCACCACCAACTATCTGTTAACGTGTTGATCATATCCATTTCTCTGCTCCTTTTTATTCTGTGCAGAATGGCGCGCATGACTGCGCTTTGGATTATAGTCGCTTACTGTCTGATCGGCATTCGTGCGACTGGTTGTGGCCCCGAGCTGGGCGTATGTCCTTTTAAGAGGGCGCTTGGTCCCGAGCTGGGCCTTCTGGAAATTTGAAGAGGAAGGACGCGCCCCACAGAGCCTCCGGGGGAAGAACAAAGAAGAAGAAAGAAGACAGGCGGGGGAAGAACAACGATGGACAAAGGAAAGGAACGCTGGGCCTTCTGGAACTTTATGAGATATGGTCAAATTATATCCAATTTTTCCTACGGGAGTCCTTATGCCAATACTGTGTTAGCCACCTTTGCAATTTATCGAATGCCTCTGAGTTGTGACTCAAATATATATTAATGTTTGAATTTTGTGTACTTGGCTTACTTATAAGGGCCTAAAATTTCCTTCAATCTGTTGGGTGGATATCACCCATTGTGTTTTTTTTTACCACCGCATAATTTGTCATGGTTTTTTAATTTTGACCGCCTTTTTAAAAGATCAAGTTTGTTCAAAAGGTCTTCAATACCATAGTAAAGACTGAGTTATGGTATATTTTGCTTGACAGTTGGCCGCGCGGCCCCGCACTGTCCCACTACTGCGCTTAATCGTGTGCGGGGAGGGGATTGTAGGACAGCAGGGGGAAGTAGGTCAGTCCTGGACAGTCCCTTACCTTTGAAGCGATGCTAACACCTTTCCAGGTGCTTTGCGTGTTAGTGTGGGGTGGGGGCTTGTGGGACAGCAGGTAGAGCTTCATAAACTGTCACTTGTTTTGAGATTTCGGCAACTATTGGATATAATATCTTTTCATAATGGCAATGTTTGAGATTTAGGCAACCACTGTACAGTAATATCTTTTCGTACTGGCAAATTTAAGTTGTAATTCTTTTCATACTGGCAGTTGACTCTGCCTTTGTTGAGGTTATGAAAGTTATATACGCATAGCATTTTGATTAAAGTCATGTATCCACTCTCATATATTATGACTGGTTAAAGCCTTGAGAAGGGCTAGTGGCCTCTCTCCCTTCCGGGACTGGGCTCACCCGTGTCTTCGTGCTAGACACTTTTTTTGCCCCGGCGCATGGGCCTTTTAACCCCCCTGGTGGCTCACCGCCTTAGCCGAATGCAACTTTTCAGTGTCATTGCTATCCTGTGAGGTACTTAGCCCTTGGGGTGGGCTTTTGGTCATGGTGCTGACCTTTTTGGTGACCTTAAGACATTTGTTACTTAGTCCCATTGAAAAACTCAGAGTGCCTCCACGCCAGCCCCAGAAAAGGCAGGAAAGAGTCAGGGAAAGGGTGATGCCGTAGAACCCCACCGCTTACCGGAGTCTGTGGTGTTGTAGTGTAATTGTTCATACCCCAGGTCCACTTCACACTAATAGGCAATTGAAATTGTAATCTTTTCTCTGTGTGATTGTGTGGCCCGGGGCGCTTTCCTTCCTTGTTGTCTCGTTCCGTATATCCTCCTGCTTCCCGTAGTTCTTTGTTTCCACCTTAGCAATGGATGTAGTGCACGCCCTTTTGTAACTAAATTGAAATCTAGTGTTACCCGTTGTCTATTGGGGGTGGGATTTCCTAACTGTCTGCCAAACATGTGTAAGCCACATACGTTTCGAATAATTATAAGTTGTGAAATTTCCTATTGTGTTATGGTTCTTGTTTCTGTGTACTATGCATACTATTTGGTTTCCGAAAAGAACATCACATTCGTATGGGTATGAGTTACCCTGGTAAATTTGGGATCTTAATTAGGTAGCTGGGAAGTTAGGAAATAGAAATTAAAACCAATCATTCTTTTAAGGGCCACCAGCAGAGTTGTTTATCCAAAGAGGGCTCATAGCCAAAAAGAGCCCAAAATATGGCAATATGAAAGATCTTTTCTACTCCACTGCCGTTAAAACAACAGTGGAGTTTCAGTATTTATAAATAAATACTGATTCAGCTGCTATCTTCTTTCTTCTTTTCTTCTGTTGAACCTTCTTTTACTATTTAGCGTAAAGTAAAAGAAATTTGGATTCTTTTTCTTTGTCCTGATTCTTCTTTTCTTCTTTCTTCTTCCTTTCTTCTTTCTTCTTTTTCTTTGTTCCTTTGTTCTCCGGGAACTCCTAGAAACACGTCCGTCCTCTTCGAAGTCTAGTGATTACTGTCCTCCTCACTCACTCTAGACTGGAAAGTTATATATCACATCGCATTTGTATTATAGTCATGTATACACTCTCGTGTTTTATGACTTTAAGCCCTGATAAGGGCTAGTGGCCTCTTCCCCTTCCGGGGCCGGGCTCACCCGTGTCTTCGTGCTAGACACTTTTTTGTGCCCCGGCGCATGGGCCTATTAATTCCCCTGGTGGCTCACCGCCATAGCCGGTTATCACCTTTCAGTGATAATGCTGTCTAGGGAGGTACTTAGCCTTGTGCTTAGCTTTTGGTTATGGTGCTTAACCTTTTTCGTGACCTTAAAGGACCTTTTTATTGGTTACTTTCATTGAAACAATCAGACCGCCTCAAAGCCGGGCTTAGAAAAGGCAAAGAAAAGTGCCCAGCAAAGGGCGGCGCCGTTGGAAATTGTCCTCTTTTCCGCATGTCTCTGGTCTTGGTCGGTTGTCGGTCTTATCCCAGGTCCACTTCACACTAATAGGCAATTGAAACTGTAATCTTTTCTCTGTGTGATTGTGTGGCCCGGGACGCTTTCCTTCCTTGTTGTTTCGTTCCGCCGATGCTCCTGCTTCCCGTAGTCCTTTGTGTTCATCTTGGCAATGGATGTCGTGTATTTCCTAACTAAATTGAGATCTAGTGTTACCCGTTGTCTACGTGGGGTGGAAGTCCCCAACTGTCTGCCAAACATGTGTAAGCCATATACGTTTCGAATAGTTATAAGTTGTGAAATTTCCTATTGTGTTACGGTTTTTGTTTTTGTGTACTATGCGTACTATTTGATTTCCGAAAAGAACATTAAATTTGAATGGGTATGAGTTACCCTGGTAAGTTTGGGATCTTAATAAGGTAGTTGGGAAGTTGTTTATCCAAAGAGGACTCATAGCCAAAAAGAGCCCAAAGTATGGCAATATGAAAGATATTTTCTACTCCACTGCCGTTAAAACAATAGCGGAGTTTCAGTATTTATAAATAAATACTAATTCGGCTGCTATCTTTTCTCTTCTTTGTTCTTTTCTTCTGTTAGTCCTTTCGTTTACTAAATAGCGTAAAGTAAAATATATTAGGATCCTTTTTTTGTCCTGTTTCTTCTTTTCGTCTTTCTTCTTCCTTTCCTCTTTCTTCTTTCTTCTTTTCCTTTGTTCATTTGTTCTCCGGGAGCTCATATAAACATGTCTGTCCTCCACACTCAATCTAGACTGGACAGTTATATATCGCATCGCATCGCATTTGTATTATAGTCATGTATACACTCTCGTGTTTTATGACTTTAAGGCCTGAAAAGAGCTAGTGGCCTCTTCCCCTTCCGGGGCCGGGCTCACCCGTGTCTTGGTGCTGACACTCTTTTTCCCCGGTGCATGGGCCTTTTAGCCCCACTGGTGGCTCAACGCCTTAGCCGGTTACCACATTTCGGTGATAATGCTGTCCAGGGAGGCACTTAGCCTGGTGCTGGCTTTTGGTTTTAGTGCTTAACCTTTTTGTTTTGCGACCTTAAAAGGACCTTTTGTTGGTTCCTCATGAAGGTGGTGTCGGCAATGGATGTCGTATTTGCTCTCACTAAGTCAAGGTTTGGCGCCGCCCGTTGCCTACTGGGGGTGGGAGTCCCTATCTTTGCCAAACATGTGTGAGCCACATACGTTTCAAATAAAAATGAGGTGTGAAATTTCCTACTATGTAGAAATATGATGTTTTTGTGTACTATGCGTACTTTTTGTTCCGAAAAGATATATCAAATTTGTGTAGGTATAAGCTACCTTAGTAAATTAGTGATCTTAATCATTTAGGCGGGAAGTTATATATTTTTTTCTCTCCAATCATCCTTTCAAGGGCCAACAGTAGAGTTGACAGTCTAAAAAGGGCTCTTAGCCAAAGAGAGCCCTATGTATGGCAATATGAAAACTCTTTTTGACACTCCACTGCCGTTAAAACAACAGCGGCGTGTCAGTATGTATAAATAAATACTGTATTAGCTGCGATCTTCTTTCTTCTTTTTTTCTTTCTTCTTTCTTTTGTTAATCCTTTCTTTTACTGCATATCGTATGTAAAAGAAAATGATCATTTCCTTGTCCTGAGTCTTCTTTCTTCTTTCTTCTTTTTCCTTTGTTCCTTTGTTCTCCGCGAGCTCCTAGAAACACGTCTGTCCTTTTCGAAGGCTATTTTTTGATGTCATCGGAAAGTTGTCTTTGTCTTTCTCGTTTAAGTCGCTTGCTGCCGTGAGGCTTATACCACTGCTTACAGTCCCGGGGCATGGACTGCAGTCCCTCTGGAGAGTATGCCACAGTCCCGGGCGTGGTCTCTAGTCCCCCCTGGAGGGCGCTTGGCCTTGGTGCTAGGCCTTTTCCTGACCCCTAGAGATCAGGGACCTCAAAAAAGACTCTTATAGTGTTATCGTTTCCACTCTGAACCTGACCCTAACCGCCAAAATGGCAGAAAACGCAAACTATTCTCCCACTCGGGCCGCGACCCCTGCCCCACCAATGCCCCCAAGTTATTATCCACCCAACTTTATTTCAGTTGGGTGGATTTTTTGTCAAATATATACCAGTTTTTCCTATTGGTATCCCTATATCAATGTTGGGTAAGCCACCTGTGCAATTGTCCTAATGAGCCTGAGTTGAATTTGGAATAAATGTTTGTAATTGGAATTTTGCGTACTTGGCGTACTTATAATGTTTGCAATAAAAATTAGTAATCTTTTCATTCTACCCTCAGGGTAGTGTTGGTAACGGTCTCAAACCATCGATCTATTTTCTCATCGTTTCTAGAAGAATGACGATCAAAATAAGTTACTAAATGTTCTAAAAATATTATAGACTGCACTGTTAACAAAATACACACAATATTGTCCACAAACCATAGAATCATTGTCTTGTAATTTCATATTATTGAATCGTGTCGTCTGGGCATTTCGTCTCATAAATTCAATGATATCGTCTTTCAAAGAGGGTAATCCATTCAAATCAAAGTACTCCATACAATTCTCTTGAGGAAATTAAATAGCTACCCTGTGAGTTCCTGGAAGATGACTGTCGTTAGTGTTAATGACATAAACTTCATGGTCTTGAGGTTTCCGATGAAGTAGTTCATCTTTAGCACACACGACAGGATTCCAAAAAGCAGTAAAGGAACTATTATTGTTCAAAAGGTAATTAAGTTCCTAGGAATCAATTTTTTTATTGCTGTTTTGTTTCTCTTGCATCAAAGGTAATGATATATCATCAATTCAATTCTGACTTTTTGTTTGAAACATCTGACAAGTAACCGTTTCTTTGTTTCGAATCCGCACTCTTGGTGAAGAGATCTTTTATGCAAAATATCAACAAAGCAGTCAATGAAGGACAGGAATGACCACGCAAGCCTTTACGCCATTCATGTAACACGGCTTCCTTTGAGATAAGATCCCAAGCTTCGTCCAGATTCTCGTTCATGTTTTCTTCTTGGCTCATCTTGAAACATTTATCGTGTTAAATTTGACTCGGATGATCGTTTGGACATCCATAGCAATCTTTCTTGACAAATTCCGTAATTTTATTTGATAAGTTTTGGACAAAACGCGACATTAAATGTTGTTCTTGATCTGGCCATCTGGATTTCACTAGTGCTCTTTGTCTTGGTCTTAGGGTTCTGTTTTCATGGTATCCTCCAATTCCATAGATTCTTAACCTTTTAAGGAAGGATAAGTATCTTCCATAGTTTCTAATAATCGAGAATGACTTCTCTCAAACTGTTGATTTCTATGGTATTATCGAGTTCAGCATGCAGTATGACGAGAGCATCTGCAAGCTGAAGTCCAATACGAAGTTGACAAGATTTAATAGGGTGGAAATGTTTTCGTCGCTGCCTTGGTCTGGAGTAAAATCAAAGGCCTGCAAAGTGTAACCTCCAATATAATACCGTGATTGGTGTTGGTTCCTTGTTATGCGGAAGCTACGTACGATCTCAAGTAATTCCTCTGGGCAAAGTTAGGTTCAAAGGTCTGGTACAAAAGGTCGTGCCGTCACGACTGGACCGACTTTTATCTTGGACACTCTGTAGTGCCTAAACTTGAAAGGATTTTTATTGTGGGCTCCTTTAAGTACTGCATTGTTGACGATACCATTGGTTAAGTATCCATGACAGGAGCTACTCTGGAGTCGACTACCGGAGCGTTACTGTCCGCCGTTTTTAAATCTTTCAGTTACAAATACATGTAACTGCTTTTGAAATCGATGCAATCTTCAGGTTGTCCTTTGACTTCAAACTTGATGGGAGCTGAATCCGTTAAAGAGGTGACGATATAAAATTCGACCCATTGGGATTCTTACATCGTCATCATAGTGGGTTGCATGGCAAACATATCTAGTTCGCTTCGTAGTCTTTCTTGCTCTGAAGGTGTGAAGTCCTCTCAATGGATGTAATTGTCATCTTTTTATGCCTTGTCCTTGCTGTGGCGTCACGGAAGCAGGAATGTCTGACTTAGCAGCGATTGTGACATTTATATGAGTTTCACGTCGACCCAAATGTCTTTGCCTGTTTGAAGCAAAACATTTTTGCCTGCTCTCAAGAAAGTTTTTTAGGGTATTTTTATTGTCAATGATGACATTTTGGAGAAATTCCTTACAGTGTGTCAACTCAGCATCTATCAGGGCGTACAATCCCCGTGTCATCATCGGTTTCAATACGGGAACAACTGACCGGGAGGCCAATTTGAGCATATCTCCTTAAACCTAATCTCCCTATACACAGGATACATGACTGACAAGAGGTTAGAAAACTCGTTTTCAAAAATAAAGTTTCGCTGTGACTTTCCCTTTGGTGAATAGAATATTTTGCCCCAGATCTCTTTTTATAGAAATGCCTATGGTGTAGAAATACTACTTACTGACATGCAAATAATTAGGATGTAAACATTCGCTGTAAAAATGGTAGTTGTTTCCACCTTCTTCATCAGCAGCCGTGGCATAATATATTTTGAAAGAAATGACACGTAGTAACGGTACGGTAGTGTGTACCACCACTTTGCACTCCACGACATCGCAGTACACAAAGGCTAAATTTAGTTCTTGGTTCATTTCTACAGGGAATCGAAAATATTTGGCAAAATCAACGTTACCGGTCACGTACTTCCTTTTGAGTCTTGATCAAGTTGGGGTCTCCACACAAAATGTGATACATTTAAGGACAAAATGTAACTGCCAATACTTTGTCTTCCTGAAATTTCATCAGTAAGCGACGAGCTATTTTTGGTACTTGATCGTGACACTTTTCTGGCTTTCTACAAGGCTTTACTAAACATGAAATTGAATTGTAAGCAATAGAACTCACCAAATGTTGACCACTAAAATTATAACCTACAGGAATTTTCAACAGATAAGAGGTTCGTTGAGTTTTTGGAGTCTTTTGATTTTACAAAGTCAGCTACACCACGGTGTTCATCCATGGCTCCTTGCACGTCTTCATCATAAACTTCAATCGATAATGTGTTTTGATTTTCGACGATGATTTTTATGTGTGTAGTGTGAATCATTTCCGCCAAAGCCGCTTCCCAATGGGCTTTGTGATCCGAGTGGTAACTGGAAGTCAGAAGAGTGTCTCAAAGATGATGATTAGGGTGAATGTTGGAACGAACGTTGGACACAAGACTCCCGTTGTTGTTGTTGTTGTTGTTGTTGTTTCCGTTAAATAAATACTTCAGAGATGGATTTGGAAGAAGGTAACCAATGCAACTGCTCAGCAAAATGGTCCACAATTGTTTGACTCCTTGTTGCAAACTCCAGTTAGCAATGGCAGCACCAATGACAGAATAGACATAAAAATATGCCAAAAAGACGATAAACGTTTTAGGTAAACGTTCTCCACACCACATCCATAAGGGTTGTTTTTGCAGATCTTGCAGAGAACAACTGGGGAAGGAGTAGTCACTTTAGTAGCTGAGGCTGTGTTGAAGGTCAGGATTGTCACTTCTTTTTATATTCGATGGTTTGAGAAGCGTCGATCCAAGAGTCAAAACTTGACGGATATCACTTCATTCCCTTCACCTGTTCTAGTCACATATATGTGGACAGACGTTGAATCCTCTTCTCTTGTGTCGTCGATGACTTACCGATGCATATGAAAATAACATGGATCATTATCAAGATCACCTGTGCAATTGTTTGCAAAAGAAGTTATGTGTGAAGACTATGCTGTATGAAGAGAGTCCTCATCTACGGACCAGAAGTGAGACACAGTTTGAGACAATGTTTGAAGAATTTGAGGGAGATAAGAAGACCTATGCAATGTCCTGAATGTTAACGGAATAGTGTTAATGTAACAAACAACGGTCTTATTCAGGTTCATTTTGTCTATATGTGTTATCTATGTGTTTATCTATGTCTCTTATTGCATATGTTCTTACCTAGCTGTGTGTAATTAGGTCAGCTACTTGCTACATTGTTTCCAGTGTCCAGTACAGTGGTCATGCCGCCTGTTCCATTCTCTTCTTTTTCCTATACAAAATTCCCAGGGTGTGCCATTTTTATTTCCGAAAAATTGTGTCCCTATACTGGTCCAAGCTAATTTTCCTTCTTTGGCCTCATATGCCCTATACTACCCCACTATACTACTTATTTGTTTCAATGATCAAAATTACAATACAAAAAAAAAATGTCTAGGTCTAAAAATGGGTGACACTGTAATCTATCATCAGTTATTAGTGAGATAACGGGAGTGTTCCAAATATATCCAACCTGGAAGCGAGGCTGATACCATGGATAATTATATAATAAATGGTCTAACGTCATGAAATTAGAGAGTTCAAAAGATGATTTATTATCAATTTATATGAGAATAAGAAATATATATATATATATATATATATATATATATATATATATATATATATATATATATATATATATATATATATATATATATATATATATATATATATATATATATATATATATATATATATATATATATATATATATTAATCGTACCAACCATCGTTTGGTATTCTATTACTGTAGGTATTAATGAATAAATTTATACTGACGTTAAATATTGACAACACCCACCCACCTTGCTACGCTGTCGTAGCCCCGTCTAAGAAGTAGGTTACCACCACTGTTCACCCTGCTTTACATCGGAGAGCTTTACGATTAATGAACTTAATTTGAAACTTTGAAAACATTAGAGACTAGATTTCCAGCCAATTTAATATATGTATATCGTTACAACTCTATGGTCTTACAATAAATAACGAAATTGGTGAAAACCAACAAGCTTTGTAAAATTAAACAATTAATATATTTTCCTAGAATACAAAGTGACAATTTGGAAAGAACTTACAGTATGGTGAATTAAATCCGTAATGGTCCTAAAAAAAAATTATATGACAAGTCGGAAAGTATATAGTATTCCTAATAAATTCCACTGTTATTTCAGATAAATTTCATTATTGAATGTATTCATGTCTCAGTAGTTTGTGAATGTGTCAATAGTCTTGATGTATCACAGTGATATTATTATCCAAAATGTCCTTAAATGAATTCACAATAATTCCAGAATGGTGCTAAATCAAAGAGTAGTTTGTAATACTAATGCATAATTTAATAAATAAATCCTGTTAAATCTTTCAAAAGAATTCTCCATCAAACTGTTAACAAAATTTGTTTCAAGAAAATTATTATGCCAGAATCAAGGCTGTATCTAGAACACATTTACCTTTAATTATTAAAATATAATCTAAAATCAAAGACAAATATTAGTCATGTATTATGTTGTTTATAAAAGACTACAAACCATTATAGTGAGTTTGTCTTATTTTGGTATCTTGACTTCATATAATGATTTTGTTTAACCGTTGCAATGCAAAGCCATGTAGTCGAAGGGAAATAACTCTTTACATCCTAATTGAATGGTTCTCTTGAAGTTTGTGCGTTAGGCAAGTTTGTAATGAAAATCATTTTGGATAAGAAATGTATTAATTGCAGAACTGTGTAGAAATTACATATATCCAGAAGTCATTTATGCTTGCATGCATGTAAAGGAGTTCAGGAATGCTGATATAGGTTAACGTTAGTTTGGATTGTTTAAAAACGAAAATGTAGCAAGATTAAGGGAACGATCATACACTTGTTCACTCCCTTATATCTATTAGCGCATGTATTTCACTAATCATAGGCTGTATGCAATAATCTTTTGTGTATTAAACGTAGCTTTCAACTTTTCCACAAAAACGTTAACGGGAATCAGATATTTTGTACATTGGATAACTTGCCATCTCTACCTCGTGTCAACATTTGCTTTGACATCTTTGATCACATGGAGAGTTTTGATGAAGATGACCATTGTTGGAAGCAGAGCACGCAGGAAAAGGGAAGCAACCCTACAAAATGGATAATTTCACAGCTGGGCATAAACGTCCGCCCAGCTCCTCTCGGAAAGGGTAGACTACTTGCTACGTAAGGCATATACTGCCGAGTCCGAGGTGATATCCGGACAATTTCGTCTCCAATGCGTAGGTACATTATGAGCCATATATGACTCCTGTAGTTCAAGTAGTAAATATATAGTAGCTATAGTCTTGCACGGTGATGACTCTTGTGGGTGAAATCATATTATACAGACATCCGTACGTTTAAAATGGGAATGGTACTATGGGTCAAAAGACTTAATTAGCGGTAACAGTGTTAGAAATGGCTGACTTCAACTGGATCACATATAAACATTGTTGCAAGTGATCTAAGTATGTGCTATTGTAAGTATATATCGGAAATCTTTATGTTAAATTTGTTTATAGGTTTAACAAGGGAATGTCATTACGGGTAAAAATTGTTTATAGGACAAACGTTTTCATAGTGTCAACGCATTTATGAAGTCAAAAATGAATATAGGGAAAATGTTAATGTATAAAGACTATGGACTATTTCTATGTTGAAAAATATGTGTTATCGTACAGGAATTTCAATGCGAACATTTTTACATACAATTCAATACACTACATATCCAACACCCACTGTTTGTTTGCAGTCCAATACAACACGTACACAATCCATAACTTAACTTTTGATGAGTATCCAAACACACCACATATACAATCCAGCATCCCTGTTTTGATTACTACACTATTACTTGGGCTGTGCGTGAAATAAGGGTGGGAATAGCTAACAATTATCTAACACCCCGTATACACTTTTGACAACGTCTTGTGTGGTGTCTAAACTTTTTCACCAACTATCAGAAAAAAGTGAGTTATGAATAAGAAGGGATTGAATCACATACACATGCTATCCAACACATCACATGTACTATCCAACACCCCATACACACTATCCTAATCCATTAGTTACTTATCTAAGTTACGAAATATCAAGATAAAACAGTAAAGGGTGGCCAGATAGGCAAATATGCCACTGTATGTGCCTAAAGCACGACGTGATGGGAAAAAAATCAGTTCGATTCGCGAAAGTGGTGGAAAACAGGACCAAGATCGAAATGAGAAATGTGTAAGAGTATATTCATACAATTTCAATACAAAAGTAACATCATTTAAAAACCAATATGTTTATAATATTGAGAAGCTTTTCTAACAAAAATGAAAATTAAGATTCAAACTGTTTTAAACATGAATGTGTTTACAAGTTTGACAAATCTTTTTGAGTCAATTTCCAGTGACGTAAGGCACTGTCGTTTTGCCATCGTTCCACACTCTGCTTCTGAGCTAAAGATTATAGATAATTATAATGTTCACAATACAATCATTTTATTTTATTATTGTTTCTAGAGTAATAAATTAATGAAGTTCACTGGTAACCATTCCTTTTTCACAGATAAAGATGAATCACCAATTTACACCTGCATCTTCATACGCTACCAATTTTGCCTCAGGACTCATCATCATTTATATGTCTTGTTGAATCTGAATCGGACGATCGTTTTAATATCCAAAACAATGTTCTTTGGTCAGACCAGCTATTCGTTTAGGCCAGCAGGAAAACATGCGACTAAATGTTGCTCTTGTGCTGGCCATCTCGATATCATAACTAAAAACTAAATGATTGTCTTTTTCTTCTTCTTCTTCTTGCTCAAAGACATCATCGTCGTCCATCTCCATAGTCTTTGTATTACATCTAAGTGTCTAATAGCATAGAATCACTTCTTTCAAACTGTTGATTTCTAAATTATTGTAAAATTCTGGTTACAAGTAGTCGTTTACCGTGTTGGTTACAGCTGTGGAAAACTGGAATTCCACACTAAATTTTAGCTGGTTTTAAAGGTGGAAATATTCCTCGTTGCTGCCTTGGTTTGCAATGATATTAAATCCCCACAAGGCATATCCATCTGCATGATCGTCGAACGAAATGCCGTGGCTGCTATGGTACCTTATTGCCCCTTAGCTTCAAACGGTGTCGAGGGATTTTCTGGGCAATGCTAGGTTCAAAGGGTATCGGACAGAAGATCTGATCATTTTGAGTTACTTCTATATGGACACGCGAAAGTGCTGAAACTCGAAATGATTTTGATTGATATCTCTGTTAATAAGCTGAATTACTAATGATACCGACGAGCAACCATTTAGGTCCTTAAGAAACATGATCTTCGATCTTTGATCAGAGTCCTTAGGCAATTGTGCAAGTTTTTACTTTCATTCGTCGTATCGGATACTTGGCTGCCGTTTCTTTTTTATTATTAATTCTTGGATTAATTTTGGATTACATTCACAAACCGTAGGTCCTTTTTCATATTTTACTTTGTTTTCTATGAAAATAAATTTTTTAATAAATTATTTTGTCAAATTTTACTAAGCTGGTTGTCTTCACTCTTCTCTTTGTTACTTTTGTTCGAGCCTAAACAGATAACAACATGAAAATGACAACTTTGACGATCAAGCACTATCCGAGCTTAGGAAAAGGAGGAGGAATATGTATACATAGCTAAGTTGTTTAGAATTCTGAGAAGAACATTGTCGACACAAGACATTTCATTCCGTGGATACACGTTTAATGTTCATTCAAACAAATTTTCATGTCAAGATTTTAGGATACGCAGACTTATAGAACATCAGTAAGACACAAGCTACAATAACCAAAGAAGCATATAAACAAGTCAGTGTGCAAACTTCAATTTCAGGAAATATTCTTTTTTCCTCGTTCATTTCACTTTTCTCTAGAGTACTATTCTGAACCTTTCATATTTTGTCTTCTTCTTTGTCGAGTTATTCTACCACTGTGTCTAAATTTGTTTTTGATGTCTCATTCACCTCTGGAACTGGTTGCATTTGAACTTATTTCTTGGATCAATGACACATTTTTGGCATAGTTAGTCACGTCTTGTTTCCGTGCATCGAAGCCAAAATGTTTCCAGTTACATACATCTTTCTAGTCCTGAACACAAGTTGTGGTAAGTATCGAGCAGAGGTAATGTTTGATGAATGTCTTCTTCACAAGGAGGTACATAATTAGTTTTCATTACTATTCTCAACATATTTAAAGAATTAAAAATAAAAATGCCATAAATCGAAAAGACTTAAAATAAACCTATATCATCAATTATAAATATCCATAATAAATGACAAGTTCGTGGCAGAGTAGGCGTTTATATCCTTATCAGGTAGATTCATAATGTTCTCTTCTAAATTAGTCCTACAGATATATGTCTATAGATTTTGCTGAAGGTAATGGTGTATCCTATGATAAAGGTAATTTGCTGGAAAACACTTGCAAGGAGCAAATAATTTCTCAAACCAATGAGCACATAGCACACATCGTGGTCATCAGTTTTGAAAAGATGATGTTTAACATTTTGGGAATTTGTTTGCAAGATTTCGCTGGCTTGAATTCCACAAATATCCGAACTTTGTATGCATAAATAATACACTTCATGCCAGTCTGAGAATATGGTTGTTGATCAATATCTGCAGATTTATGCAATTTAGTAGTGATAAAATATTTTAAAGCATTTAAATACCACTAGTAACTTAAAAGTCTATGTTCTTTCGGATACAACTGTTCTTTGCGTTTCACATTAATCATGATAAACCCTAGCGCACCCGAGGTCTCAGTTGTCATGGTGCGGGACGTCATGTGTTCGCAGTCCGGCTGAGTAATATCAAATTGATACTAGCAGCTGCCTCGCTAGGCGATCAGGATTAAGAGGTTAGTGCTAGGACTTGTCGTGGTCGAAAATGGCCACTCGAAAGTCTTCATCTCCTCCATATTGTAAATCTTCTTTCACCACTCAAAGATTCAAGACTTAACTAGATCGATAGTTTAGAGTCAGTCCTACGACATTGCACTTTTTGTGAATTTCACCCCGTCATACTCGGTGTTGGTAGCCGTATTTCGACGTGTTTCACGAGTTTCCCTTTGTCGTCCACCGATTGAATGTAGCGTCTACGTTCTACCTAGTATTCCGTCTTCAGCAGGATCTGATTTGTGTCATGTATTTCCAGAAATAATTTGACATGACTTGTAAACGAATGCCTTCCATTATTCTTGTCCACTTTGTCCAAATTGATGTCTTCTGCAGAATGATATCGTTATTAAATTATCTTGGGCAACTGGAGTCTGATAACCAGAGGGATAGCCATTTGGTTTTTGTTTCAGGATAATAAATTCATCGGCGTAGTATGCGTAAGTTCCCTTATTGGAGTCGTAGTCCTTTTTTGGTATTATTCTGTCTCAGGAAAGTGTTAATTTCCAAGACGTTTAACACTTGGTATCGCTTACATATTACACAAGTACGACATAAGGCTAATACCAGTTTTCATTGGCAATGATGTGGTGTGACGGGATTGTACAAGTGCGTTGGAGGTAGAACTTTGCATTTGATCAATCCTTCGTTTTGACACATGTATTACACATCGATGTGTTCTGTCCTCATTTTGGGGTGCACTGAATTAAATTGAGAATATTTGCACACGTAAGGATACAGAGCAGACATCGATGTACTTGATTCCATCTCACTGAGATTCATCTACGTCGCACAGCAGGCGTTGGTTCGTCCTCCAAACAAACTGTTTTGTGTGGGTTCAAATGTTCGACGTCCACCACGTTGAAACGTTGGGTAATGTTCCTAAATTCTAGATAGGCTTTGAAACGTCTATCGTACTCGTGCTCCCACAGTTCTATAACATCGTTTTTCTAACCTCAGGCGTTGGTTTTACATTTGTTCTTAAAATTCTACCAGGTGAACGCATAGAAAGGACTTTATAGATGAGTGAAACACGTTGGGTATCCCTGAAGTATTCGCATACGATCTGATGATCTTATGAATCCCTCGCATCCACCGAAATACTCATAATTCTCGCTTCTTTTTCCGTATCTGGCATGTTGATTCCATTTGTTTCCGATTTTACATAAGCAGAGCAAGCAAAGCAGAGCTTTGGCGGAGCATGGACGGCTAACACAGAATCAGAATGTATGATACCTTGTTTGTTCTATGGCATGAGCTTCAATCTGTACATTAATCCACACTCGGTTTGCGATGGTAGAAGCTTAATTAAAAGGACCGAAACCTTCATGATCCACAAATAATTGTCAAACTTTTCCACAGGAATGGAGTAAAACGTTTACATCGGATTGACATTACCGTAACATTTCTCCTAAAAATCAAAAGTAGAATTCTTCTCGTTGTTTTACTTGCGTGTCGTCTGGGTAGTTCATTATACACATTGCTTCTGATAGTTCGTGTAGATTTCTAGACACCACACAAGAAGGATTGACCGGGTTGTTATCGGGGTGCTAGATAGTAGATAGCTATTTCCCTATTAATTTCACGTAGATCACTATAAGTGTTTTGATAGTGATCAAAAGCGGTTGTTTCAATGCAAATGTAGTGTGTTTTGAAAGTAATAAAAATTAGGTGCTGGATTGTAAATGCAGTATTGGATTGCAATCAAAACAGTGCGTGTTGGATTGTAATCAACAAGTAGGTTCTTTGTTGCAATTTAAAAGGAGGTGCTGCGTTGAATACGTCGTGGAGTATTTAACAATGCTAACATTTAAATTTTCATACGACTCCATACATCTTTAAACAGAGAAACAGCGTATAGTAATGAGATTGTTAACATTTTCCCTATTAACACCTTTGACCGTATAAATACTTTGACCCATATACACTTTGGACCTTCTAACACTTTTGACCCCATAATACCATTCAAATGTTAAACCTATGGACATTTTTCCCCATACATGCCTACATTGACGCATATGGAGGTCAACTCTAGCAATGTTACTATGCCACCCAGTTGAGGTCAGACACTTCTAACACTTGTCAACCCGATGAACACTTTTGATCACATGTTAAGGTCAGATATGGAAGATTTCTGCTCAAACGTTTCTGTCTGAGCCTGAATTATCCTAAATCTTTATACTTGTTTTATATATATATATATATATATATATATATATATATATATATATATATATATATATATATATATATATATATATATATATACATACATACATACATACATACATACATACATACATACATACATACATACATACATACATACATACATACATACATACATACATACATACATACATACATACATACATACATACATACATAAGAACTTCATGTCATGATTATATTCTTTGAAGTATTGTAATATTCCGTTTATTGTGGAGAATTAATTTCTAAGTGTTTTTATATTTTTAGGATGGGTGAATTAATTTTATGCAGTTCAGCACCAATATAATGTTGACTGCCTCCTTTATGAAGATGGTTCCAATAAAATTCAGTAAATTTATGATTTTGATGAAGCGGTTTTGTGAAGTATATAGTATTTATTTTCTATATTTAGTAAATGCGTCCGTCGAGATTTTATTCATAATCGCGTTATTTGTACATCTATCAAGTTTTCAAAGTTAGAAATAAACAGTGTATAAGTGGTTTTCTATTATTAGTTACAGCTGGGTTCAGTCAAACTGGCAAAATTTGTAAAAAATTGAGGAGACTTTATACAAGGAGTCCTTGAGTCAACTGTAAAAATATTTTAGTATATGCGTCCACATCTGATGGTGGATCGGAATTATTTGTACACATTTGAAAGGACTTAATGCCATCAGACCGATGGAGGATGATCAAATGCTGCTCATTGATTTTGGGGAAGAGTTGGTCAGAAAGTTTTAATAAGTATTTTGTAACATTCGCCCTGTTTGACAAGGTACCACTGGTATATTTATCAAAGAACCTTCTATTCAAATTTTCATTAGATTCTGGTTTTGACACGTTGTTTAAAGGTTATTCGAGATTTAAATTTTGAAAAAGGCGATATGTTACGGCTGTTCGCTTTGTTTTTAAAACTCGGAAATCTCCGTCGTGTCACGATTCATTATGTAAATGCGTATCAAAAAAATTCGGTACAGTCCATACGGAGAAAATGGATTTAAATTGGTTATATATTTGTTGTACTAGAGGTTAGGTTTCATAAGTGTCATCTGGAAATCATAAAAGATCTTTATGCCGGCCTGCTTTGTGTAACTGTAAAGGGTGGCCCCACTGTGCGGTTTTGGTAGTGGGGGGATTGGGGGTGGGGTGCTTCCAATATTTATTTCAATTATTGTAAAAGTCCTACCCTGGCTCGATTTTGGTTTGGAAGTGAAAGTTAGATGTACAGCTCTGAGCCCCCCGTCAGCAATGCTGACGGTTAAATGATTAAAGATACAAAATAGGTGAATTTCAATAATAACAATTTAATAACAATTAAATGGCCAATAATTTGAATTTCCCAAATACACTTCTTCCGCTCGACCATTTTCTAGCCTATTGCATCATTTGATCCATAGTGCGAGAGATTTCCACCTGTCTTTGTTTTATACTCATCTATGTATTCCTCCCTCTCTCCTAATTCACTCTCATCTTCCCTGACTTCCTCTAAGTTCCATCTCCTCCTCCTCTATTTCCTCCTCCAAACCACTTTCTTCCTCCTCCTCCTCCCCTTCTATCCCTCTTCTATGTCATCTGCACGTTGCCGACTCCGACTGCACTGTCAGTACATGTATCACTTCCGTCTCCCTCTTAGAGACTAAGGACTAAGAAACTTGCACCGGAAGTTCTGTCACCGAGAAGTTTCCTGTGATAACAAGGATGGTACACTATTTTCCTCAGCGCTCACATCTCACACTGCACGCAAATTATCATTAGATAAGGTTATTAAATTTCACCGGTCACGCCTTCATTCATACCGAAATACGTATACATTCTTGTATGATAAAACACAACATAATAAAAGTACGGTATTTAATTACTATTATACATACAACAATAAATTGCTTCACATCTGTATTTACCCATAATTCCATTACAGATACCAATAAACAACAATCAGACGCATATCTTTACATCACAACTCCTAACAAATATACAAATATTCAAATATCCATGCTCTGATATTTTCAAACATCTATTGTAACTGGTCGTACACACCACTCCTTTTCTTAAACTCCAAATCAACCATCCGTAAACTTTAACATAACGCATTACTAAAGATACTAGTTACTTGGTGGCTGGCAACTTGCATAATCGATTAAGACTTCTTGCGGCGATATTTACACATCAAACGCAGTAATAATCCAAGTTTATAATTTCCTGTTACCTGGACTTAGAAACATTTGGATAAAATTGTACTTAGCGGTTTGGGAGAATAACGTAACATTGTAACTGTGATACCGGCAATCATATTGTACTGCGCATCAGCATCATTGTTACATATTTTAAAGATTTTATATCTAAATGCTTTCAGTTAAATACGATAATATTTGGCGCTTTTCGAGACGTCTTGTACAGGCAGCCATGGATTAGTTTTAATATGTAGGAATCTTTTTTAATGTTCTGCGCTGTTTCAATAGAAGTCGTTCAAATGTTTATCTTGTTTCATTTTGGTACAAGTGTCATTGTTATCTTTAGTACCGCAGTCGAATTTTGAAAACAGACCAGTAACACTGCTTCCTATAATGCCTTCTGTAAAATTTGATCGAGTTGTATGAAACTGTTCTTGAGGTGAGGCATTTGATAATTTGCTAAGAAATTTAAGAAATTGCGACCATAAAGACAATTAGTGCTATTTGTGTAACATTATAAGAACATCAAGAGAGCATTTTTGTGCCAGCCTTGGTAAATCCTATTCAGTTTTACTTTATAGGTGATTATGTGGCTTGATATCCTGAGTAATTACATCCGTACTTTATACGGCATATCGGCATCAGCTGTACAAACTTGAAAGTTCTTCTTGCCGTGATGCTTTTTATTAAATTTTAAATAAGTTATTTTGAATTCATGAGATAATTTAATTCTTGTACTAGTTACAATAATGGCAGCTATATCTGATGTTATGGTCGATAATATGTGTACAAAAAAGCCCGTTTTTTTTTTTTCAAATTTGGTAACTGATTTGGTGGTTTATTTAAGAGACTGAAAATAATTACGAACACCCAACGAAAGGCCCATGGTATAAGACACATGAAGGGTCACTTCACAACTTTTTTGCCCATAAAGTCTGTTCAACTAACAAACAGACTATAACCTTTCCGGATACATTTCTTCATAATTAATTTTAATATACTTTACTCGCACCATTAATTTGCTAATTTCATATTAGTGCTTATTCTAATTAATTCATGGTTGCGGAATTTTCGGAGATGCTTTTAGCTGGTTGAGTTTCATAATGGGACATGAATTGAAAATTCATAATGTTAAGAATTTTCTTTGGGAAGTCACTCTAACACATAATCCGTGTTACGTCTAAGATGTCTCGAGATAATAATATTGGTAGAATTGCAGAGCTTTATACTATGGTACTTGGATAATCATTTGTTCCCCATGACTTAAAGAACAACTTTTATAACAGTTGCGTCATTGAATAAATACTGTATTTTAAATTGTTCCAGTCGCCTAGTAAAAGGTTTTTATTAGAAACACTATTTTTGCCTGGGGCATAACACGAACATTGACAATCTCAAGTGTATACCTAGACGTGACAAAACAATAATCATTAAAATTATCTCACGCCGTATTAAAAATTTTAATACGTATCTGCATAACGGACATTCTCAGAAAAATGTACATATAAATCCATTACAGATAAACGTCGTACAAGCCGTTTCTTTAATGTAGGCATAATCCACAATTTATACACTGTATACGTGATAAGCACACTAAAATTGGACTGGCATTTCCATCTCTATGGATGTGCAGAAGGGACGCAACTGTGGAATGAGAGAAAGTTACAAAATTAGAGTTAGTGATTCTTGAAAGATTACAAGAGTTCTGGTAGGGAATGTTAGTAGAGGAAATAACTAATGTGACACGAATAACCATTCTGCTCATTATTAAGCACAGACAACTAAAACAGACTTTACAAATTAAATTCACGTGGGTGAAAATTGCATTGTTGAACATATATTTGTAGCAAGATAATCAGGTTGGATTTTGGATTATATACAAAATAGAATGTTTATTGATAAATGGCGTGAACGAGAAAAGAATTATGATTAATACTTGCGTGTATAAGATCCACATACTGGACAAACTAACATAATCCGCACGAACCTAATAATGCAACATAACTGAATATAAATAAATGACGCTACACAGTACAACTGTACAAGGACAAAGGTTAATGATTCACAGTGATTTCACACGACAAAAAGAATGACTTGTTTACTCAAAATAGTGAACAATGAGATATTTTACTAAAACAGCAAAATAATGAAACGATGGAACAGATGTCATACAAAATATCTTTACGGTTCTAAAACGCTGGGTATAACAAACTCCAAAACTAGCTAACAGCTAAAAGGTTACATGTATGGGGTGGGGTTACACAAAACATTTCGTCACTAGTACACTTGGCTACCAGTCACACTGGTCAATCAAGCAGTAAGTATTTCAGGTAGTCACGGATCACCATTCAATTCCTTTGTCAATCAAGCAATCAGCGCCCACCAATGGGTCAGCAACGCCCTATCACCTGCTATTAGACCAGCAATAGTTTCAGTCTGCTCTACGGCTGATATGGTTCAACCTTATTGCTGCTATGGTCAACTTCTTTGGTTTTAGTTCTACAGCTGGTTCCTCATTGACACTGGTCACCATGGATCGCTCTGTCCAGCTGAAAATACATTTATTACCGAGTACTATACATGACACAGGCATATTCGATAAAATGTAATGACGTTATACAAGATAAGCTATACAAATTACATTATCGGCACAACATTACAAAGTAATAAACAGGTTCAGAAGTGAACCTACCAGTGTCCGATAAGAACCATATGATACTAAACGCTTCTTAAAGCAACTTTATATCACTAATAAAAATCTCTTGCTAAGTCACAAATAAGGATATAAAATATTTGTACTGTGCTACATAAGCCGCAGTTACATAAAATATAGACAAAAATAAACGTGGTAGTACAAAAGTTATAACCTATACACAAGAAATTAATAAATAACTTATATACCGCTATAACTGAAATTGTGCAAGTCCTTAGATGGACTGCTCACTGACAAGAATTTCGCAATGTAAAGACTTAGTCTTACGGTGAGGCATCTATATACAGATGATGCAGTCTAGATCGTCTGTGCGCTGGAAGTATTCGGTTTTTCCTATTGAAGCACTTCGTACGTGCCGTATAGGATGAACCGAACTCACTGTTTCGAAATAACATCCAATATACATACATCGCCTTCGAGTATTGTTGTACACAAAAGACGAGTACATGCATTTAATAAATAAAGGGACTTGTACAATTCCGTAACAATAATATTAACAGTACGAAGTGCAGCGGATAATATTTTTTTTACCGAGCCCATCGTATAGGTTTTTTTGTAAGTGACAGAGAGAAACAGATTACATCAAGGTTCCTAATTTGTGCAAAACTGTCGTTAATAATTCCTTGAGATAAACTGCTTTGAATAGAAATTGTAAATGACAAAACCGAATGGTCAACATCACCTAGATGTAGGATATATTCATCACTGTATGCTAAAAACCATTCTGGATAATTTTTAAAACTTCAATTGTATTTATGCATCTTTAGATGGCACAAAATAATAAAACTTTATAATACAATTTAAATTTAGTGACTAGTTCATAGATAAACAGAATCAATTTGAGTGACAAGACTTATATTAATAATTCTAAGATTAATTTTGGATTACATTAATAAACCGGAGGCTACGATGAAGGTTTTCCAAAGCAAACGAAAGCACCACTAACAACCAAGATGATATCGGCGAGCTCAACTAAGCATTGGTTTGACGTTATCCTTCCAGAGGCGATTTCAGCTTGGGAAAGAGCACTAGCACAATTGCGGAAGTATCATAGCTTTTCAAATATTATATCAAAGTCATTTGGTGGGTTAAAAGCAAATAATTCGCTGGTATTTGCGTTTAAAATTAAACCTGATTGAACCCTAATTGGCATGTTGTAGATATTCCTACGGGCAAATCGAATAGACCCTCTAATGCTTGGGTATATTTTTTATTGATTTTCCAAAGATATCACTCCTAATAATCTGGAATTTTTTCTAATTTTCCAATCGTCAACAACTTGCAACTATTCTTTGCTCTAATAATTGTATATTATATATTAAAGTATTTTTAAACATGTCTGCCTTAATAATATAATGGAAAAATGTACATTATCTGCAATCGAACCCTCAAAAGTGAGATTCGATCTTGAGAGAATAACATTTGATTTGCTGAGGTGAGCTCTGGTTGATGTTGATCCTGATTCGACGAATCAGACTTTAATCGATAGTATCCGTGAAACCAAGAAAGCGTTTCGCAACGATGGCGCGGCTCTTCTATGGTCAACATTCAGACTTAGGCAAGACGATATTTCCTAAATTGATGTTGCAATGAAAAACCAGCGAGCAAGGACAATCATTAATTATCTTAACGTTCTACAAACTCACGAACAAAGATGTCTTTTTAAAATAAAATTTATCGCTGCCCTGACACAATCAGAAGACGACGTAGCCTAGATTTTATATGACAAATGTGATCCTGTTCGATTTAACGGATTTACGACGTAAAAAGTTAAATGAGTGTGCCAAACGCGTTAACGAAAATGGAGCTACGATCAAAGACTTTGCTGAGTTGGAAAAATAATTAACATTCACAGTAACGGTAAAGATGTTAAGGGGGAAGTTTTATACGAACCGAAGTATACATTAAAGGGAGCTTCGATATATACTATTGATCACAATCCGCACGCATGGACGTTGGATGTAACATTATTTCCACGAACTCGAACTGTTAAATTATATGACAGTTATATTTTTGATTTTACTAAAAATATCAGCGAGAGAAATCCTGTATTTGTGTGGTTGCTTCAAGATCCGAATATGAAAATTATGATCAGTTTGTACGGCCTAGTGGTGATATTTATCGCACTGGATCTCTTCATGACGATATGAAACATCTTGCTTTGACATCACTGACCAATGATGTCGAACGACTACTCAGTAATTGATTTACGGTTCCATCAGTTACTGATCACTTGGCTCCGGAGAAAATTCATGGAAGACAACATGGCTTGAATTTATCAAAGATATACAACGCATTTGTGTTGAATACGGACACGGCAGATTGTTGAATACTAAATACGAGTGTGGAGATGTTATCTCAGTTGATATGGCTGCATGATACCCAGGAAATTTTCTTGGAATGGGAGAATTTTCTAAGTGTTCTAAATATTTTAAAAGATTTGGACATCCAACACATGAAATTACTAGAGTTGCAATAAATGGACTCTTGTCAGATTTCGATTTAACTGAATTTGCATGTATTGAGTCATTTGAGTTTGCATCGGAAAACCTTCATCCGATTGGGTATGTCTAGTTTGGTCGTCATTTTAACAAGCACGGTTGGGCTTCAATAGTTTTATTTCGATATAAGATCGAAGCAAAAATATTAATATCGTTAACCGTGGGTGAAGCAATAATACCGTATCGTCCACAGAAACAAGTTTGGCTGCCAAATCCCGCTGTCATTCAGAGATCTATTCTCGACAAAATCTTTGTTGATCTTGGAAAAAATATACGCCAAACTAAATTTAAAACAATATCCAGAACCAGCAAGAGAATGTGATTTTGCATATAATGTTATTAAAAATATTACTAGACCTTACATGTATTTACTTGATGCAGTACAGAAATATCAAAATGTTGGAGACGGATCTCATATATCAGTAGAGGAATTTCATACACTTTATACAATATTTCATTTTGATAATAGTAAATGTAGCGAAAGAGCGGTCGACTCAACAGCTGATACTGAAATTACTTGGACATTAGGAGCAGTTCAAGCAACGGCTTTGTATGTATATGGAATGATAATCAGCGACAAACATGTTACAACTGATTCTGCAGGAGATAAAATGACAGTACACGTTTAAAGTTTAATTTGTAACTTTAACATATGACAAAATATATTACAAAAAATATATTTAACTCCCTCTCAATTTGAAAAAATAACAAATGCAATTAACAAACATGATCCTGTATCATTATCTCGCCTAAAGCAAAACCAAACATTATTTCAATGAAATTACCGTTAACACAGATAAAAATTAGAACAAAGTAAACATTTTGTTTTTAAGCTTTCTGCTTCACAACCAACAGCAGTAACAAAAGAAACTTGAAGGTGGATTTATAAGACCAGCACGATCTGTAGTGGCAAGAACAATATCACCTAAAATTTTGCCACTACTTGGTATATTTGGATTAATAGCAGCGTCTAGCGCAGCACCTGGTGCAACAAAAAAATGCAGTTGAAGGTAATGGTATATTTTTTTTAATCTAAAGATAATACCACGACAGGAAACAGCAAAAAGAAAAACAACAACGAACACAGATGCGATCGCGACGAAAACAAGCAAGGAAAGATTTATAGGACCGTTGTTGGCGTGAGTATCTGGAAGTCTATTGCTAAATCTGCTGGGAATCGGTTGATGACTAACATTGCCGTGAACATGGCTGCGCTAAGTACCTTTGATATCCTTGATAAGCCAAAAAAAGTAAAAATGTTTCGTGAAGTTTATTGTAAAGATGATTTTAGCTATATATATATATATATATATATATATATATATATATATATATATATATATATATATATATATATATATATATATATATATATATATATATATATATATATGTGTGTGTGTGTGTGTGTGTGTGTGTGTGTGTGTGTGTGTGTCAAGTCAGTTTAATATGGTCTCACCGGCATACCTTCCAGGTTTGTGAAAAGATGCTTGACGAATGTTAAAAAAGAGTAATGTGAATGGCACAATTTATAAAGCCCTGAATGCATTAGAAGTGCATAGTTCGAATCAGTAGCCTTTCATC